>SCLD01024890.1:0-18041 GCA_004367895.1 Oikopleura longicauda
GCGAAAAACTAAGGCGACCAATGATTTTTTTCTGACCCAAATTACCCATAAAAAGTTGTTTCCGGTACACTTCTCGAACATGCCCTTTTCTCGGAATTCTGACTATCTATATAATATAGTGTTTTCATGTCCGAAACAAATTGGTCACCAAATTAGTCAGCAAATCATATCAGCACGGTCATTCACTAACTAGATATAAATAATTTATAATTTTTAAATAATTAATATATAATTTATAAACAGACCGGGGATCTTTAATATGACATCACCCACGCCACTTTTGAGCGTGGTGAAAGTTTTTACACTACCCGCGTGTTGTTTTTTTCTATCTCAATTGGCGTAAGCGAGGTCATATTAAAGGTCCCCGGGGGCTTTAGATACTGTGAGGCTCATACCCAAAAATAAATTTTGTCGTTATAAGTTATAATGTCGTTATGAAATTAGATTTGCATCAATTGACACGTGATTAGTTCAATTGTGAAAATTAAGTGTTAATGAGTTAGTTTACTAACTCCTAAGACTTCTGTGTATCCCAAAGAATTTAAACTTGACCTCACGTAACTGAACATGCCGAAATTATTATCGAGAAATATGAATGGTCTATTATGAATATAGAATTCAATTTGTTCTTCAAAATTTTTACTAACGTTTTCGAATTCGTTTTGCTTGATCATTGAATTTCTGAATTCTGAGAGGTTCAAAGGACAATTTCAAGAAAATGATTTAAAATCTTATAAACAACCTTTCACCTTGTTGTCTTAACTCTAAGACTTATAAAGTCTTAAAATTGAAAAATCGACCTTCAAGTGCTCAAACTATTATTCACCCCGTACAAAAGAGTTTACAAACTAACCATGGTTCTGATCAGAATTCACAGGTGGGCTATTTTTTTACCTCCAGTTCAAATCGCTTAATTTCCGGTCATGAAAACTGCTTAAAATAAGAATTTTTTGATGCGGTTGAAAAAACACCCAAATCATTCTCACGTGGTAGCATTGTGGAAATTTTGAGTAATATTAACGACTTAAAGTGACCTTCAATGACCTTGGTAACCTTTTCCGTCATTATTTTTTTGCATTTTCGCGGCTGGTCTTGAAGTAAAATGTGTAATTTGGATGAAAGGGATGAAAGGGCCTCCTCGGGTACTCAAATTAAACGTGATAATGCCCAAAGTCTGAAACAGAGAAAAAAGAAAAATGGAGAATGAGCTAAATCATGCAATCCAACAGATTGACTCGATCATAAAAAGGTATGAACCATAAAAACTGACTCATATCATATGAGTCATATGTATTAAACTGATGTAATTCTTACTCACATCAATACATTTTTTTTTCAAATTGCCCTAAAGTTTCTTAACATTGATCGACTGGTTTACTTCAAAACCCAAAACTTGACAATTTTCTAACACGAGTTATAATCATCGTAATCCAGGGTTCCTAAGGACTGCCTTTTTTGCTCGCCCGGTCCTCGTCCTGCCTGAACTTCAATTAAGCCGTCCTGGTTCTTGGCCGTCCCTTGGCCGTCCCTCGGACCCCTGGTTATCTATAGGAGTAATTTGAAATCATTTCAACACTGGGATTCATACGTAAAAAATGTATCATAGTAAGAACCCGTCACCAGGACCTCGACGAGGATCACGCATTCAGCAAATGATTGAAAAACAGAAAAAGAAAGAACAAAGTTTACCCGAAAACTTACCGACCAAACCAACGTCTCGGCCAAATTCTGCGAAAACGTCTCGAAAGAATTCTACGGAAATAACTTCAGGTAGTTTCATTTTTCAATTTTAAGGTTGATGATTTATTCTCAGAAAGTCCTTAAGAAACCTCGATGATATTGATGCCAGATATTTTACCAGAAGGTGAAAATCTGGCCATTACATAATCTGATACCCTACTAAAACTTACATTCAACCATTCAGAAAGCGATACTGGTTACCAGACTGCCGAATCACCGTTTGGTGAAAAAGAACAGACCAACCAATCAGAGAAAAGAAGAGGGCAGAATTTAAGTCAATCAGAAGAAGCCGAGTTTCGACAGAAGTTTAGACAAATTGTATTCAATCCAAATCCAAGAAAATCGAGTTTATTTGAAACCCCTCAGGAATTGTTTTTCGTTGAACCGTGAACGTATCTGATTCGTTGATATTTCGACCAATGAGAATCACATAAAGGGCGAATCAGGTTTGCCGATTATAGAAGGTGACGAAGATATTTCTGATGTTGATGAAGACGAATTATCTCTTCACTCTTCGAGATTAGAATCCGACGGATCGGCAATTGCATCAACTCTTCATTCTGAATCTGATTCTGATCTGGAGCGTAAGTACTTAAATAATATTCATCTGTTTGTTTCGAAACCATCAGAATAATACTCGAATTTCTTTACCATGAAAAAATCGATTCAATCGATACTCAAAAGAAAACAGTAATCGAAACTATTTTGAAGGAACAGAGACCCTAGTTGTGGACACAAGTAGCTCGGCGGACGAGTCTCCGGAGATTGAACAATCGGACGGTCGATTGACCGATGGACAATTAACTGAGATAGAGAAAACTCCAAAACTGATTCAGAAGAAGTTGTCTTCACAATCAGAAGACTTGAAGACTTTCAAAGAAGCCAACGCGTTTTTTTCGGACATGGAAAAGACAAAATACCCATCGGGCGGCGCTATCCGAATAACTGATGTGAGCAAACCAACAGCGATACCGAGAATGGGTGCAACAAAGCAAAACGATGTCCTTGTTCATCCAAAAACGCCAATCATCAATAAAAATTTAGAAAAAACAGCCGATCTAATAGATCAATCGAATTGCAAGAATCCGAACCAATCAGATATCGCTTCCACAAACCAATCAGAAGTTTTTGTGTCAAATAGGACGGAGAGGGTTCCTGTTCTGAGACGTTCTTCACGACGAGTCAGCCGACTGTGGGTTTTATCACTTAATAATGTACATATAGACAATCATCTATGAGTATAAATATTGTCATATTCTCTGAAATGGCGCCCTCTATATTGTTAATTCAGAGAGTCGTTCTCCTCTATCTAAGATCGATCTTCTATGTGTAAGCAAAATATCACAATTTTTATACTCATATGATATAGTATAGGTAGGGCCAGACTTGGTTATATAGCCTATATAATGTGACATATTCACAATTTGCCTACATAATTCGTTGTACCGTTTTTTCAGACGCGTTCCCGATTCGATTGAGCTTGAATAAAGCGTTCAGATAAAGGCATTTACTAGTAAGGCATAAAATATGCAATATAGTAGGCGAAAAGCCCTCTAGTCATTTTTATATAGAGAACAAAAGAACATATAAAATATAAACTCAAAATAAATTGTACCAAGTAATGAGTCTTTTTAAAATTGAACCATAAGGAATTAATCGAATGAAATTTGTTCGCTGACCCTTTGAAAGATATGACGTCATCATCCCGACAGTACATGCTTTATTCAGTGTTTGAACTTGAGGGATTGAACTTGGAATATTTTAAGGCGTTAATTTGGCAAAGACTTAGTTCTAAGAGAGGCTAAAAAAACTTTTTATACTCAATTTTAAATACTTAATTAATTTTCAATTATAAATATATAAATATAATACATATACATAATACATATATAATCTAATAATCATTTAATGACATTTAATTTAAGAAAAGAACCCAAGAAGATGAAAAATGTCATTATTGAAGAAAAATTATTTCTTTTGTTTCAAAACAAGCGCGGCTTTTTAAATGTTAGTCGATTTCTTCAGGAATACTTCTCAATGTTGAGATAGTCACGTGATCATCATCAGGAGTGATCAAATTATACAATTTGGATACGTTGACAAGAATTTTCAAAGGCGTTGGCGGACACAGGTTTGAGTCAAAGTGATCCCAGACTGGCTCAAATGATGTCGAAATTGAAACAAATTCAAAATGAAAAAAATTCCTCCTATAAGACTGAAGACTGTTATGGTATTGACCTTGAAACCTTCAAAGAGTAAGAACCACGAAACTGAAAAAATTGACTCTGATAATCAATTTGAGCCATTTAGGTTGATCACAGAGAATAAGGAATTGATCAGTCGAGCATTTTCATCCCAATTTATTATTCCAGATTTTAAATCCTTTTGTTCTTCGCTCAAACAGGAACATTGCTCAAAAGCGCCATCGCTAGCGGTCCGGACCGACGAATGGCCAATTTTGAAGTGAATGACCAATTTTTATAATCCATGAAAAGCGATTCAGAATTTTGAGAAATAGGGTTAGGGTGAAATAAAGGTTAGGGTGCAATTTGGTTTAGAGTAAAATTACAGTAAGGGTAAAATAAGGATTAGGGTGCAATTGGGGTTAGGGTGACAATAGAGTTGGGGTGAGTATTTTAGCGCTAGTGATGAGCAAACAATAAAGTTTTATGAAGAATGTAAAATCATCGACGAGGGCAAGAATGCAACTTATATTCCACAACTCGCGAGGGTCGATCCCGATTTATTTTCGGTCTCAGTCTGCACAGTAGACGGGCAGAGATTCTCATTGGGCGATAAAGACACAAGTTATACGCTACAGTCCACCAGTAAGCCAGGGTTTCAGCGAATTTCTTGAAAAATTTTCACATGAGTCATAAGCTATGACTCTTATATTTATAACTCATAAAAATTCTGTTAAAAAACTTCAATTTTGTATTCCGTTATGTCAAACCCAATAAAGCCATTTACTTATGCCGCTGCTCTGGATTTATATGGCGCTGAATATGTTAATAAGTATGTTGGTCAAGAACCATCAGGATCTAATTTTAATGAAATCTGCCTTGATAAAAACTCTCTGGTTTGGTCCAAATAATAAGGTTCGACCTGCTCTTTTAAATTCAAAGTTTGAATACCATTTTTGGTAGTAGTACTTATAAGCTGACATCGTGTAAGATCATCTCAAATAAGCCTCAGTGAGCATTTGAACCAATAAAAAGCCTCATAATCCAATGATCAATGCTGGTGCTATAATGGTGTCTTCACTTTTGAAGCCGGAACTGAAATTAGCCGACCGGTACGATTTTATTCAAAATATTTATAAGAAATTGGCAGGCGGCCTCTACGTTGGATTCAATAATGCAATTTATTTGAGTGAACGGGAAGCAGCAGATAGGAAATTTTAACATTGAGACCCACTGTATTTCATCCTAGCCGAGTTTATCCTTTGGAAAATGTACTATATAATATAGTCTATATTTGAAACTAAGCTTATTAAGTAATGTTGCGACCCCGGTATTAGGATCTCTCACTGAGTCACTTTGAGTGCACGGACGGACTAGAAAAAATCCATTAAAAATAAAATGTTAAAATTCTTCAGAAATTTTGCTTTGGGTCACTACATGAAAGAAAATGATTGCTTCCCTGAGAAAACAGATCTGGTTGAATCTCTAGAATTTTACTTTCAGCTGTGTTCATTAGAGACAAAGCCAGACGCCCACGCAGTCATGGCTGCCACCCTCGCAAATGGTGGAATCTGTCCAATAACAGGCGAGAAAATTTTCAAAGAAGATTCTGTGAAACATGCGTTATCCCTCATGCTATCGTGTGGTATGTACGATTATTCTGGTCAGTAAAGGGTCTGAAATTATCGATTTCCCGAAATCCTTGATTTCTCGAAATATTCGATTTTCCCACATTCTTTGTTTCCGAAATCATTTAAACCCTTGGTTAGTTTGCTTTCAAAATCGGTCTACCAGCCAAATCTGGTGTATCTGGTGCTATTTTATTGGTCGTCCCAAATGTGATGGGTATTCTTATATATTCGCCGAAATTGGATGATCATGGCAACTCTGTAAAAGGATTAGCATTTTGTGAACGTTTACTTAGCCAGGTTTTCAAAAAGATATCAATTGTGAGATCTAAACCCACGCCCGCGGAGAACCCATGACTCCAATGTTTCAAATTAAAATATGTTTCTGATCAATTGAAAATCTTATTAGTCTTTTTAATTTCCACCATTTCGATTCCCTTCAACATTCCAGCGAAAAAATTGATCCAAGAAGGCACATGTTTGAGTCTAAACAAGCCGATATAATGAATTTGCTCTTCGCGGCGTCCAGGTGAATGATTTTGGGATTGGTTTGAATCAGATTTTGGTAAAAGTTGGGTAAACTGGAAATTTCAGTGGTGATGCCTCGGCAGTCAAACGCTTCTGGTTGGGTGGCCAAGATATGGCCGGCGAAGATTATGATAAAAGAACTGCACTTCATCTGGGTAGGACTTGTTAACCTAAACACCTGGTTGATTTAATGTTTCAGCATCATCGGAAGGTCATTTGGAAGTTGTTCGGTTTTTGGTTGAAACTGCTTGTGTTCAAATCTCAGTAAAAGACAGATGGGGAGCAACTCCAATCGACAATGCAAAACAGTTCAAACAACAAGAAATCATTGATTACCTAAATAAAACTAATTTAAATGATAGTCCACGGATAAAAGGTACTTCACATGTTTCAATTAGCAAATGTATTATAATATATTAACTTTTAAAGATGGGGGTCACAGTGACCCGGTCACTTCCCAGTGGTCATTCGATTCTAGTTCCACAGTGTCATTGAAGCGTCAGTGTGTAGACGACGACCACCGGGAAGATGCACCCCACTTAATATAGTATGATATGAAAATTAATAAGATAAAATAACTTATTTAGTGAGTGACTATTTTTTTAAGAAACGAATGAACAAGGTGTATATGTATCTGCTTCTTCTTAAAAAATTCTGAAAAAAAAACTTATTAAAAGCACTTAAATAAAATTGTAGCGATAATGAAATAGACTGTACTCTGGAAATATATTACTGCAAGTCATCTTACGTATTCAAAACCAAACCGTGGTCCAAACTTTTTTCTAACGCGGTTTATCGCGGTTTTATATTGAACTCTATTCTGTCCGACCTGATTTAAGATTCAGCGTGACCAAAAATTATCTTTTGAGTAGTTAAGAAGCTAATCGGAAGTCATTTCCTCAGATAGGACGGCAACTTATTTCACCTCAGATTGGACGTGTGAATCTGAGATGAAGCTCATTTGCGAAAATCAATTTCAATAGATTTTAAAATCAAGTTTGAAATCCGTTTTTCGTCAATTGAGCCAAACAAAATTGGCCCGAATTTTCGAAAATTTGCCGAATTTTGTCGTAAAATGGCAAAAAGAAGGTTGGTCAAGACCCCCACAACTTGAATCGTTGTTCTTGTGGTATGCTTGTTTCACGGCGAATCATCGTTCTAGAAATCATTCACGAACATCAAAAAATCAAAACTTTTGAAAAATCAAGAAATAAAAGAAATTCTAAATTCAATTTTTTTCTAAAAACGAATCAATTTTGGGGAAAAATGATTTGAAATAACATTGATTTTAATAACTTTATTGCATTCGATTATAACGACTGATAACAGAATTATGAATGAATATGCCATTAAACATCGAAAATAAGGTTAGAATTCATGCATAAAGCTCCGTGAAAATAGGCACGTTGTGGTTAATCTGACCATTCTGATTACCTAAGGGACAAAACTGAAACGTTTCAAATATTTTTCTAAATCATTTCAATAATTTAATTTTCATCCGTTTTGTTTTCTATATACCGGCATACGGTTAGTAAATAACCGCGGTTAAATTTCGTTGGTTGATGACTCGATAGTAGTCGCTACCCCAAAACTGACTAATTTACCACCTTTCAGAATCCAAATCTACTCTTGTTATCATTAAATGATAGAAAAATGATTATTTTTTATATTATTCTGATATGCTTGAGTGACGGACTTCTTGTTTGAGTCACGTCTGGTCAAGTATGTGAGAAACGTTCGACGTTATTTCTCTGAGGCCCTTCTCATCGTCTTCGAAGACCTGACTGATTTATAAATTATGTATAGACTCACAGTGAGTCACTCACTAAGCCCGATTGGGACGCGGGATTCGGACCAAATGATCATCGGGAAAACGCACCCCCTTTCAAAGTTTGAAATTTCTAAAAATATACAACAATTTGGTATTAGCCAGTTTGAAAGTTCATCGTTTATGAAAAAGTTTGAAAATCAAAGTTGTAAAATGTCAGTTTAATTAAAAACACACTTTCGTCAGTGTCCCTTAAATAACATAGTCAATGTAACATAGACGTATATTTTTTTTAATTTTTTTAAGATTAAATTTTAGAATATAAGAAATTGAAGGTGTTAGGTAATCAAGGTCAAGTGATGTCAACTTGGGGTCATACGGAAGTATAATCAAGATCACGTGTCGTCAAACTTTAGCAAATTTCGATTAAGATTCTTCAAAAATTACCATTTTCACGCTCTCCCGTGTTTCTTCCTCATTCATCTCGGCGGGTGATGACGCGCACAATATCGCCTCCAGTGGAAGATAGGGATAACTATCGGTCCGATAATGAAGTCGATTAGAAATTGATAGAGAAGTCTAATAATAAGAAGAAATCTTCAGAAGAGAATTCAAATTTTGACTCCTGAAGATATCTTCATAAAATCTTCATGATAATCATGAAGAGATTTTCGATTCTTCAGGCACTTATTTTATTAGTGCTCACTATTCACACAGGTTGTATTCAATAATTTTTTCAATGATGGGTCATGCAGAGAGGGTACATTTTAGACTTTAATTTTTGATCAAAAATAAGGTATCATCATGTGTCCCATGATAACCCATTAGTTTCCTAGATTACTATTTAAACTGATTTTGATCTTATTATTAGGATCCAGCAAGGAAGCGTTCGATTTCTTCCGGTATTGTTCTGCCAAATAAATCTCAAAAATGACACTATTATTTGAAGTTTCGAAAACTGATTTTTTAATCAGATTAGAATTGTTTTTGAACGTTTAAAAGGATGTCAATGCTCGATTATTACGAAAATGGACGGCAGCAAAAGCAGCGAAATCGAAAAAATCGGGTATAGTATCACCGGTTAAAAATTCAAAGTTACCGGTCAGGCCATCTCCGGCCTTGAGACCGGCCTCACCAGTCTCGCCAGTTTCACCGGTCTCGGAATCACCAAGACCAATAACCAAGTTTATCAATCCAATCTCGAGATTTTTAACTCGACGCCTTTCAAAAACTCCCAGTCAAAGTCATTACTCATCACCACCTCCAACGCCACCATCCAAAACTGTAAACCAAACTCAAACCACAAGACAACCAATACAGTCATGTGTTTATTCTAAATATTTGAATGGACTTATTCATGACTCACGAATGATTACTCAACTATTTTTGAATAATGAATGATGACACGAATGATAAAAAATGCATTCTGAGGCGCATTAGAGCAAAAAGTGAACACAAAAAAGTTAAAAATGGGCGTTAAACCAGTCATTAAATCACCTGTACCAAAATCGAGGGCGAAATGGAAGAGGAAAACTTGGAAAAAACCAAAAACAACAACCATCGCAACAACCTCAACTACCGCGATAACAACCACTGCAACCTCGGCTGGCCTGGCGGCGACTACATCAACATCACAGCCAACAGAATCTATGGTGACAAAACCAAAGGTGACAAAATCTACGAAACCACATAATTGTACGACATTGGCAAGTCACACACATGATGGTCAATCTGAGCCTGGTAAGTTTCATGACTCATATTTCATGATTCATTTTCCAGAGTCATTTATATATTTATGCTTATAAAATGATAATATATAAAACTTTATTTTCCTTAAGGGCACAGCCACAAACCACAAGAAAATAAGCAGAATTTTTTACTTGCTTTTCTCAAAAATGCGTTCAAAGGGAAACTAAAACCTACTGAACAAACAACTATTCCATTCATTGCTAAGACGATGCCCAATTTCCTCCGAAAGACAACCACTGCAGAAAAATCACAACCAACAATCGCAACAAGTCAGATTCAGTACCCCGTCACCTCTGAACTATTGACCAGTGAGATTGAAGATCAAGATGCGCCCCCATTTATAGCCCTACCAGTGGTGGACATCTCTCTACCGCCGAAAGTGTTGTACTCGGAAAAGAATTCCACACGAAAATTTGAAATAAAATTTTGGGATTCGGTTCCATTCTTATCTGGAAGAGATTCAACGATACCAAAGGGTAACAACCAATCAGAGTGCCGTGATATCCATTGAGTGATCTGGATATCAAGATTAATGGGAGAAAGAGAGAAATGTGAAAAAAGAGAAAGAGCGATTAAGACCCGATTATATAAACTTGGATTTATATTTGGTGAAATATATTTTATATATTGCTGGCCCCTGGTGTGTTATTGAAAATTTGTGCGCGTATGTAAAATAAGCGCACATGTTTTCCTGATAATTAAATTAAATAATTTATAATTTAACTTTAACCTAGATGGTCTGGTATGTTTTGCATGTGTGAATGCTAAATCACATGAAGAATGTAATAAAAAGAAAGTACTCTGTGACAAGGTCAGTTTTAACTCACCATATTTGATCGCGTATTACTTAGAGGACTCACAGTTCAAGACCAGTCGGGTCAGTTCAATGTGTCACCCTCTATATTAGACAGTTACTGAGTCGACTTTGAGCGATTTAATTTGTTAAAAACTTTAAAAAGTCACAAAAAGCCAGTTGTATGATTGAAATTCGAAATGGAGGACCTGAGGAAGGTGAACTCATTAGCAAGGGTTGCAAACAAATTTCGGCTTGCATCAACAATAACAGCAATCCAAACAGTCAAAACTGCTGTTGCACAAGTCATAACTGCAACAAAAATGGAACTTCTTGCGCAAACGATAATGTCGCACCAGGAATGCAATTCAAATAGTCCCTTTTGATAACACTTTCGGTCTTACTTCCTATTCTGTTTTTGATTCTTGAATCTCAAATTTAATACTCAAGTATAATAATATTTTAGAATTCATTTATTTTCTTAGAATAATAATCTAAAAAAATATTTCAATTATTTGAATAGATTTTGAGTTATTTTACAAAATGGAAAGTCAATTCAGCCAAAGTGGAAAAGTTATCATTCTCAGACAGGTGAGAAAATCACTTCTAGAATCTCTTTTAGAAAATACTTGAATGGATCATTTTTAAGGAGAGATCATCTTTAACCCTTAAGTTAATTAAATGACCGTCAGCAAGTCCTTTAAAGATCCTTCTAGGATTCGTAAGCGGCCCCTTGTTCTAAACACCCCCTGACGGTCCTTGAGAGTTTATGTCCGAGAGTTTTAAATATTTTAAGCTGGCGAATGGGGTCCATGGATGAGCTGGTCTGGATGTTCAAGAAACTGTGGTGGAGGAATCAAACGAAGAAAACGAGTTGGTTACGGTGCCGGATCTAACTTTCAGGTAACTTTCATGTCTAGGATTCATAAGATTCAATACAGACGATTGTTTTGCCAAAAAATTATATAAACCAAAAATGATCATAGTTTTGTGAAAATGAATTGAAAACGACGAAAATTTTAAATTTATATGTTTTGAGCGCTAAAATAATGTATATAAAACAAGAGTTAAAATTTAGTTTCCCATATAAAAATCAACCAATTTTTTTAAATTGAGCGAAAAATTAAAAATTCAAAAAATTTTAAAAATGGTTTTTGTTGATGGTTGAAATGAATTTGGGGTTTTCTATGGACCAATAATTGACAAAAAACTGTCAAAATCTGATCCAGTCTGGTTTGATCGAGATTTGTTTAAACACGTTTGTTCAGGAACACGTGTGTAACACACAACCGTGTGATGGCGATCAAGATCCAAGTGACTTTTCGAACTTGTACTTACAGGAAAAATTCAACAATGATTCTAAATACAAAGATACCACAAGGTCCAGTACCATGAAATGGCAACCATGCCGCATGGTTATCTGTAAAAAATGAATCGCGTTGAATTTAAAAAAGACGATGCTCCATGAAAGTGTTCAACTGAAATCGGCTTCGATGGGTCAATCGTGGAACCAATGGGAAGCTTGGGGTGCATGTGGTACTAAATGTGGTAAATCTTTTCGCGAACGCCGGCGGAGTTGCCAGAAAGAAGGAGCTTGCCAGGGTAGCGAAGTTCAAAAGGTCATTTGTACTGCCATTTGGGGTTGCAAGAGTGAAGCCCGATTGGATAATTTATCAAGTAACAGTGCATCAATGTTTAAACCATGGTCATCCTGGACACAATGTTCAAAATCTTGTGAGGTCGGAAAACAAATGCGAAGACGAGAATGTCTCGCGGCTCGTTGCAAGGGTCAACTGAAACAAACCCAAAACTGCAATACAGCTGCTTGTGTTGATCCATCAGTAGCAGGTGAATGGAGTAACTGGAGTGAATGGGGAAGCTGCAGTCATTCATGTGACGGTGGAAAACGAACACGATCACGTGAGTGTGTTGGCGGTGAATCTTGTGTGGGCGAGGCTGTCCTATCAGAATCATGTGGTCATTTGCCCTGTGCAAAATGGAGTATCTGGTCAGATTGGGAGAAATGTTCGGCTACTTGCGGAGGCGGAACAACTTCAAGAAATCGAAACTGTTCGGGTTCTGGAGAATGCAGTGGTAACGATTTCGAAGTCAGAACCTGTAATACATCAGCCTGCAATAAACTACAACCTTGGTCAAGTTGGACAGATTGTACTGTATCATGCGGTGGCAAGGGAATTCAGAAACGATTTCAAACTTGCTATGACTCATCGTCTCCATGCGATGGCGATGATGAAGAAATCCGTATCTGTACGACTGGAATATGTGCTACATGGAGTCAGTGGTCCGAGTACGGGACCTGTAACTCAATTTGTGGAGGCGGTCTTGCCACCAGATCACGCAAATGTATTGGAATCGGTGAGTGCGACGGTCCAATCAAATCAGAGAAATCATGTAATAATCATGAGTGTGCTGGTTGGTCGAATTGGGCTCCTTGGACACCATGTTCCGTTTCATGTGGAGGTGTAGGTGTTCAAGATAGGACACGTAATTGTGTAGGCGTAGGATCTTGTGATGGAGCTAAACATGAGTCACAAAAATGTCAACCTGGAAAATGTGCCAATTGGACGGAGTACGGGTCATGGACAAAGTGTACTTCTGAATGCGGTGGCGGGGAAATGACTCGTTTTAGAACATGTGAAGGTATTGGAAACTGTGACGGTGGCCTATCAGAAACTCGGAAATGTTCAACTGTTCAATGTGCACATTGGGAGGAATGGAACGACTTTGGAACATGCTCTACGTCTTGTGGTTCTGGTTTAAGGGAACGAAATAGAATTTGTTCCGGGTTCGGCGAATGTTTTGGTTCGGCAGTTGAAGTAGACCAATGTTCATATGGTGACTGTGCAGAGTGGAGCGAGTGGGCCGAATGGGAGCAATGCTCTAAATCATGTGGCGAAGGAAAAAAAGTTCGAAATCGAAAATGTTTTGGGCTTGGCGATTGCGTGGGCGATAACACCTCCGTAGATGATTGCAACGTTGGGCAATGCGCGGAATGGAACCAATGGGGTGAATGGGGCAAATGCGACTCATTTTGCAACGGTGGTAATATAAAAAGAACAAGATCTTGCACCGGTCTAGGAACGTGTGTAGGCGAAAGTACAAACACCAACACGTGTAATACGATGCCATGTGCTCATTGGACACTATGGGGATCCTGGAGTGCGTGCAGTGCCTCTTGTGGCGAGGGAATCAGATCCCAAAATCGTAAATGCGAGGGAAAAGGCGATTGCGTTGGTGCTGAAAGTAAAATTGAAAAATGTAAAATTGGTAAGTATCTTTGTTTTTCTGAATTTATTCAGTTTGAAACGGTTTACTTTCTGTTGGCTTGTCTAAATTGATTCAATTCATCAAATTATTAGCGCCGCCACTAATTCGGCGGTATATCCTTAATTTAATTTCGGCTTTGCATCCGTCGGACACCGTCTTTGGATTCTTATCCCACGAATTTTCGCGGTTCATTTTTAACACCCACGTTTTTTTCAAACATAAATATGTATTTTAAATTTGTTTTCAGGCGAATGTGCTGCTTGGAGTGACTGGGGTACATGGGAATCATGTTCCGTTTCATGTGGTGGAGGATACAAAATTCGCGATCGTGAATGTGAAGGAATAGGTGAGTGTACCGATGGTTTTGCGAAACAAAAAGGAGTTTGTGGTCTCGCCAACTGTGAAGTTTATGGTTTATGGTCCGAGTGGTCATCGTGTTCAGCCACATGTGTTGCTCAAGATGGTGAGAAACCGACGCAAAAGAGAAACAGAGATTGTCTTGTGAAACAAAAATGTCGACCAGTCGATTTGTTCGAAAGAAAAACCTGTCCCGACCTTGCACCATGTTCAACCTGGTCAGATTGGACAGACTGGACAGACTGCAGTGCTACTTGTGGAGAAGGGCATTCTGAACGCGAGCGGGAATGTTTATATGGCGAGGATTGCGTAGGTGGCAGTGTCGAGCATAAGGATTGTAAGCAGGCAGAGTGTCCATTTTGGGCAAAATGGCTTGAATGGTCATCTTGTTCGAGTTCATGTGGTCAAGGCCAAATAACACGATCTCGAATATGTGTTCATGGAACCGAAATTGATTGCGCAGGCGATGCTTTTCAAACTGACTCGTGCAAAATTCAAGATTGTCCAAAATGGAATCAATGGTCAAAATGGGGAACTTGTTCAAAATCATGTGGGACAGGTGTCACATTAAGAAGTCGAAATTGTATCAATGGGCAAGCTGGAACCGATTGCATTGGTTTGGGTGACGAAGAACGTACATGCAATACCAAAAACTGTCCCATGTGGGCCGAGTGGTCAATATGGAACGCTTGCTCGGCCTCTTGTGGTGGTGGAAGAAAATCTAGAAATAGAAAATGTCGCGGTCGAGGTAAGAATTATTTTGTGATAAAATAGCTAATCAGATATTTGACATTTGAATAAGTAATAATCAATTCAAACTTTAGTAACTACCAAAGATTTAGCAGATGTTGACGGTAAGAGATTCGAGTTCAGCAACTAGCTCGAACCTTGGAATTTTTTTCGATATTAATAAGATTCGAAAAATAATGTGTTCGCTTTAATTTTGCTCGCCGTGAATTTTGCTCGCCGTGTGACGTCGCCGCATTTGCTTCGATTTGAGTCATGAATCATGATATCCACAGGCATCCACGGAAAATCGCATTTATAAAACTAACTGAAACTCTTGAATCAATTTTATTTTCAAAATTATAATTGATTGTGCTATTCAAATTATTAGTCAATAGAAATAATTTATAAACTAAAATCAATTTAGATAAATTCTGCGATATAAGTCAAAAGGGATTCGAAGATGTTGCTCCATGTAACACGAAAATGTGTCCAACTTGGAGTGAATGGGGTGAATGGGCTAGTTGCTCTGTCACATGTGGGGATGGTGGTTCGACATCTCGAACGCGTTCATGTCAGTTTGGTTCCGACTGTTCGGGTTCTTCTATTGAACAAATTGGATGTGAAGCAGAACATCAATGTGCCAGTCCGCTCGAATGGTCAAACTGGTCTGATTGTTCGGTCACATGCGGTGATGGACTGCAAGAACGAAAGCGAACATGTTCTATTCAAGGGTCATGCCAAGACTTTAAAATGGATGAAACAAGAGAATGTAATTTGGCAAATTGCCCACGTTTGGGTGAATGGTCAGAATGGTCCACTTGTGATGTTACCTGCGGTAATGGCGTCGAATTGAGATCACGTGACTGTGTTTATGCAACATCATCAAACCAGTGTGATGGAAAGTTAGACGAAACTCGCCCTTGTGAACAGCGTCCATGTCCGTATTGGTCTGAATGGAAACAATGGGGTGATTGTACTGCATCATGTGACGGAGGAAAACGTCGACGGTCACGCGGTTGCATGTTTGGCCCTGGTTGCCCCGGAGGTAAAGTCAATGCATTCGAAATCGAGTCATGTAACACTGACAGTTGCTCTTACTGGGACGAGTGGGCTGAATGGGAATCTTGTTCTGAAACATGTGGTGTCGGAGAGCGTATCAGAACGCGGAGCTGTAATGGTTTCAATTGCGTAGGCGCTGGTTATGAAACAGGACAATGTAACGAGGGTCCTTGTCCAGTTTGGGCAGAATGGACTAATTATTCGGATTGTTCTGTCACGTGTGGTGTTGGGGTAAAATCGAGGACACGGGAATGTCCTGGAGGCGTTGTTGGTTTTGATTGTTTTGGATTGGAAGAAGAATCTGCCAATTGCAAACTGAAAGAGTGTCCTTCGTGGTCTGATTGGTCGAAATTTTCATCTTGTAGCGCTACTTGTGGCGACGCGATCAAGAAGCGGTCACGGAAATGTCAAAATGGTGATGATTGTGTGGGTCAATCCGAAAATGTTCAAAAATGTGATTTGAACCCATGTTCATCGTGGTCCCATTGGTCTGATTATGGGATGTGTTCGGTCACGTGCGGATCAGGTAGCCAATCGCGATCAAGAAAATGCGAAAATGGAAATGACTGTGCTGGAGAGATGGTTGAAACTAAACAGTGCAAAACACGTGAATGTCCGAAATGGTCTGACTGGTCAAAATTTTCACCCTGTAGCAAAACTTGTGGTGGTGGTGAAAAAATGAAGAGTCGATCTTGTATTGGTGGTAGTTCATGTATGGGTGATTCTGTTATCACTCAAAAATGCAATGAACAAGAGTGTCTGGTCCCATTCGAAGAGTGGGCTGAATGGAGTCGCTGTTCGGTGTCATGTGGTCCCGGAAAACAGAATCGTAGGCGAAAATGCAATTTAACTAAGCAAGAATGCTATGGTAAAATGCTCGAGACACGTGCCTGTAATAAGGCAGCCTGTTTGAAGATGGGTGTTTCGTCCGGAGGTCTACGTAGCCTTGGTGTGCAAAGTGGACGAGCTGCACCGTCCGGCTGGACGCAATGGGCTGTTTGGTCAACTTGCACTGCTTCATGTGGCGGTGGAATGAGATATCGAGACAGAACATGCAATGATCAAAACTGTCACGGACCACCCTTCCAACAAGGCAAATGTAATGAAGAATCATGTGATGCTGGATGTCCGGGACAGCGCGATGTTTTATTCTTGGTACATTCGACGACATATCAGACATCAGATAGCACATTCAATGACATCAAAGGACAGTTTAATTATTTGAAAATCTGATTAAAACATCATTAACGTGAAATGGAGGTATAATCAGGCCCCTATCATAAGGGTATCGTTCATTATATAAACTTAAAAAGCTTTCTTTTATGATATTGTTAAAGAAATAAACTTGGATCCATCTCCACAATCAATTCAATATGCGATGTCAATGTACTCTTATCAATATTCTGAATTTTTCAGCTTCGATATGTTGGATGAGTTGGTTCAATTTGAATGGGCCTGGGATGCATACCCAGAACCAAGAGGAACCCAAAATTACCTTGGGAATGCAATGAGTAATGTTGCCAAGGTCAGTTTATAAAAAAAAGAAATGATGCCACAATCATTTTGTTAATATGTGACATTTGAAATGGACCTTGGAATTCTAAATATCTTTCTAGTCAATGAAACCGGGATCTGGTCATGGTCGCCGCCACAAAACGCCTGGTGTGGTAATTATCTTGACAGATGCGAGTGCAAGTGATTCTGTTTCAAGTTCGATTCCAGCTCTCAAAGAAGTTGCAGACCGAGTGATTGTGGTTGGAATGGGATATGCTGTTGACAAGCAACAACTCAACCAAATTGCTAGTAATCCAGACAAAGAAAATTACATTGAAGTTTATAAGTAAGGCCATAAACAGGCTCCACCGAACAGCTGTTCGCACTGTTCGACGAATTTCAAAAAATGAGCTGTTCGCACTGTTCGCGCAGTTCGAACTGTTCGTTGTTCGCACTGTTCGCACCGTTCGAACTGTTCGCACTGTTCGTTATTCGCATCGTTCGCTGTTCGCACTGTTCGTTGTTTAAGAAAAAAGTCGTGTTCGCTGTTCGAACAGTGCGAACAAGCGAACAGCGAACACGTTTGTTCGCAGTTCGGTGGACCCTGGCCATAAGTTAAAGAAATTGCTTACGATAATTATAAATTAAGGTATCAAATCCAATGTCATGTAGATCAGCAGGATGTCAGGATATTTGTGCAACATCGTATAGTGGAGCTGAATGTA
>SCLD01024999.1:0-18035 GCA_004367895.1 Oikopleura longicauda
AAATCATATCCGAAAATTAAGTTATATCCGAAATTAATTTTCGTTTTTCCCTTTTCGCTTAGAATAGTAAAAATGAGTCATTATCGTACGACGTAAAAGTAGGCGAAAATGACTCATCGATTTAAAAAAAAAGAGAAAGTAAGAGAAAATGAAAAAAAAACGAAAAATAGATAAAAAAGACAGGGATTTGCGAACCGAATAATATTTTTATTAGTTGGAAAGTAGTGTGAGGTATTTTTGGTTGATCCCCGGTCAAAGAAATTCTTAGATTAGTCGAGGAAAGTGATTCGGAAGATGAAATTGAATTACGACCGATCTTTTTGAATCAGTTTTTTGGCGCAGATAAAAGCCGTGAATCTATAGAGAAGCCCTGTACCTTTGAGTTAAATGTGTTTCCATCGAAGCCATTCCATCACCAAATGATTCGATATGAGGAGCTACTTGTCAAAGTACGTTTATATCAGTGAAATTTATTTTTAATTATAGAATTTCAGAAAACTAATCGGAGAGAAAAGCTAAAATTGGAAAGAAAGTTAAACGAAGAGCGCCGTTTACAAAGATCAATTAGGGATAGGGCGGCTGCGCTGATAATTGAAAGAACAATTTCAGGTTAATTACTTTGATTCTACCCAATCGGTTCACATATTGGGCCTGATCACTTGGTATTCAAATTGAGCCTATAGGGGCGGACAAGGTGATTCTGTATTTTCTCACATGAAAGTATAACCCGTACTCAAATTTCTAAAGGCGACTACGATGTGAAAAAGTACAGTGTCACCTTGTCCATCCCTATATAAGAGTTTCCACTTCAAACGCATACAAAAGTTGGTCATTTTTATGTGTGACCTCCTTCATTTTAATTTACTTCAGAGGGATTAAACTATCCTGTGGCCTTTCACGATGCCGTACTTGAAGCAAGTCAATTTAGTTTATTTATTTCCGGAATATTCAATGGAGAAATATATAGATTTTTAAGAAGGGTTTAGAATTGAACGTTTTGGGGGAGGTGGGAGAAAACCAGAATTATTTAATCGAAAACCCATGGAAAGCGAGGGTCTAAGTTGCAAATGGGATCAGATGTATTATGAAATGCCGTCGAATGATGTTCTATTGTCGAATCCCGCAAGTCGAATTTACATTGCGAGCAACTTTTGCACTATCCAGCATTTTGCTGAAAAAAAAACCTGGGTTTGTACCAGCTGGGGTAAGTTTTTATTTATTGTCACCATCACACCGAAATTTTTCATCTCCTGAAAATTATTAAGGATAGTTCAGACCCAAGTCATTTTATTAAGGTGGCGTCATTCTATTTCAGAGTCGTTCTACGTCGGATCCGAATCTTTCCGAGATTGATTTCAAAAATAAAATGACTTGGGTCTGAACTATCCTTAATTCGATTATTTAGATGATTATCCGACAGAAGAGATCAAATTAAAAATGAAAGGTATCAGCCGAAGATACTTACAAATGGAGAACAATAATAATTCAATGGAAAAACTTTATTTCCCCTCAAAGAAATTTTGGAAGCGAGATGAAGAAAATGAACAAATAAAATATCGAAGAGCATTAAAGTATATGTTAGATGAACTTACATTTTCTGTACCCACTGATCATCTTTCTCTGGTCTATAAAATAATAAATATGATTTTTTTCAGTCAAATATAAAATCTATTTATGTTTCTGACTTTGTTTTTTATATTAAGAGTTGAAAAAAAGTAAGAAAATGTAGCCACAGTTCGAACAATCCCTGTGAAGATTTGAAAATTTGTCAAAAGATGAAACAAATTCGACTACGTATTCAACTGTAAGTTTATTAAAATTTCAAGTTGTTAAAACAGCCAGATTGAAGGGTTGAGGATTGATATTCGAGTGAATAAGTGCATATTTTCACAATGCATAAAAGTTTTTAAGCTATTTGAGACGTACAACCCTAATGGTAGCCTAATTTTAGTCTAATCTAAGCCTCATGGTAGCCTAATTGTTTTGCCATGTCGTTTTTATCAAAGCTAACAGGCCGAAGTAGACACTTGTGATCGAAATAACCAGACAGAAAAATAGGAGCTTTTTGAGGTGTCTATTTTCTTTCAAATATTTTTCTTCGTTGGCCTTTAGTTGGGTTAAAATGTTGACAAACTCTTTGTTAAGCGTATTGAATCTAATTCTTGATTCGGCGTGATTTCTTTCTAATGGAAAGCTGCACCTTCGGGAGGTAGTTCTCGGTGATGGAATAACCCGGTCGAGATCGTACCGACTTACCGATCGACGGAAGCCATAATTTACTCGTGATCGAATTGGCAAAGGTGATGACGATTCCATTTGCGGCATTTGGATTTGTATATTGAATCGTGAATCCCCGCCTGACCCTGAATTGGAATAAATTCGAAAATAAAATAAACTGAGCCAAGTTTACAACCGTGATTTTAACCTCTGACCTGATTCACACGAAACGCTCTCTTCTTGATCTTCAATCGAAGGGTCATAGTATTCGTAATCAAACGGATCCATTATTTGGTCAGAACTTGAACTGTCCATCCACATCTCAAGATTTCAGTTTGGATCTGGAAAATCAGTCTTTTTCAAATATGACTGTTGTTACTATCAACGCTTTTTTTTCTTATATAGAAACAACTGATGTGAAAAAGCGTTTAGACAAATTAATCAGCCAGATTGAATTAAACGATTCTGATACATTTGGTCACAATCGTCATTTAAACCATCGTGTCAACTATTTTATGCGTGACGGACAGATAACTTTGGCGCTCATCGATTTAATTTGAAAAATAAACCTAAAGTTTGGCGAAGTGGTTAAGTACTTAATGAATTCAATTTCAGATATGTCGAAAACTGATGGTTCGAAACCGAGCGATGCGAAAAAAATTTAAATGAGTCAATCCTGGTCGAACTAGAAGAAATATCAAAACATAAAGTTCAGGGAACTATTGAAAAAAACAAAACATGTTTTACGCTTCTGTCCTTACATCTGTGACTGTAATTTTTTCACTATATTGGACTACAAAGAACCGTACTCGAGAATGATAATTTCTAAAATTCATTTTATGTTAGAAAGTCGATCGGTATGAGCGTGAACGACGCGGTCCGAGCTGAATTATCGAAAAAAAAATATTTCAAGAGAGGATGTTTCGAGATCCCATATAAAGGATAGAGTTCAAAGTAATTTTTTCGGTCAAATTAATAATAATATTATACTTAGTAAGTCTTTTGAACTCGGATAAAGGTGCAAATCTTCACGGAAGGCATGACGATCGAATAGAAATAAATATCTACGAGGAAGAAAATCAGTGTATTTCAGCTTTTAATGAACTTCACTTCAAATCGCTTCTATCGAACCAAATTAATGCTATTCAATTTCCCGACGTGCTTGTTAAACCCGACATTTATCGTGATTTTAATGAATACGACACATGTTCGCAAAACTCTAACGATGACAGTGTATCACATTCGATTTTCATATGGAAAAATGAATTTAATGATCTTGAAATCGACCTTAAACCATACTATGACATTGACCAAGTTATTTTTGTAATGACTCGATGGCCGGAAATTATGTCAGTTCACAAAATCCATATGATGATCATTCCGACCATATACTACAAAAATACTGCCTAGAGATCGGTCCATTAAGATCGGTCTATTGGTCATCGTCTCGATACTCATGCCAAATATGCACATTATCATTTTTTCATTTCAGATAACTCAAATAAACTTTTATTATAAACTTTTATTTTTAGAATTAGAATGAGTCTCGGAGCCGATAATGATGAAACGGTTGACCAAATGGCATTAATCTGTTTGGGAATGCTAAATGATTGCCTGAAGGATGAAATCAAGGAACTTAAAGAAAAGGTTGCCGATTATGAACAACAATTGAAAATTCAAGATGAGGCAGGTTTTTGCGAAAATACTGAATTTTTCATATATTTGAATATTTACAAAAACCTCAGAAAGAGAATCAAAGACTTCCAGGAGACATTGGAATTTATTAAACCAATAATAGTTTGGATTCAAAATCGGTTAGACGGCGTATGCTGCCCTATCAAAAGCCTTATTTTGAACCCAGTTGTCAGATAATATTATGGAAAAAATCACCGATTTGACTGTGGATGCGAGCATTGGACGAAATTAAACGAAATTGAACGAAAGCGCATGATACGTTTGCACTGCCAGAATGAACAATAAAACAAATTATATGTCTTATTTATGTTATATTATTAAGATGATGCGAATAGAGGAAATCGAAGTGTCTGGTTCCGGGAAAAAAGTCGTTTTTATATCAACGGATGGCGAAAAGACGACTTTTCCATTGGAAAACGAAGATTGGCTTGTAAGAAGGGTACAAAAAACAAATAAATGCTTTTTGTATAGATGAGAGGAGGGACTAGGTGATACTGTATTTTTTCCTGTATATTGGACTAGATGAAACCGTACTCGAAGTACACGTTACTGCATACGGTTTCACCTGGTTCCTCTTGTGCAAAAAAAACAGTACCACCTTGTCCTTCCTATATTATTGCATTTTGTACCATTATTGAAGAAAAGATCAAACTCAACAATATCAATTACAAACTGATGATGTAATGAAAACCGCTCGCGATTATACTTTTGTACGATCGAACAAATTCACAACTCCATGGTGCCCCGGATATTTGATTCATGATCGATTTTCAGGCTACACAGGTGATGACCTAATAAATACGGGCATGTTGATTTAGTTTAAAAATACTTTTTTAGCCCATATGCTTTGCCTTTATTGCCAAAAAGTGATTAGAAGCTGCAAGATTGGCTGCTATCAAAAGGACAAAGTAATTGTTTGCGGAGATTTGATTGTCGATCATTGCAAAAACATGCATTAAAAACTGCCCATGCCAACTACCTTAATTCGGAAGTGTTAAACTATCAAAGTGCCTTACAGTTCAAACCCGATTGACTCACAGTAGACTCAAATATCTTTTGTTAAAATTATTTTATTTAGAATGATATTGGGAGAAGTCGAACTTTCTTTTGAACAAGCGATAGTCACAGTCAGAGTTCAAAATAATCATTTAGCTAGATATTACCACGAGTGATTATTTTAAACCCCTCTCAAAGTTCGTGCATTTGTTACTTCGGAAAACGAAATCGGGGGACGCATAATTGCTAAAATGCGGTCTGGTTGGATGGCGATTCCAATTACCGCGCTCGTTGATTTATCAGTACAAATGCTCTCGTTATTTTCCAACTTCAACAATCATAATTTGCAACAGACGACTGCATATCAATGTTTTCAAGCCAACGTTGGAAGAGGAAGGAGATATCATTTTACGAAAGGCACAATTGTTTTTTCAACTGAATTCCAGCGTGACAACGGGGATAAGTGATTTTTATCAGATTAAGGGTAGTCCAGACCAAAGTCATTTTTTTTTAAATAAATTACGGAAAGATTCGAATTCGACATATAACGACTCTGAAATGAGTTTCTAGACCGACCCAGAATCGATTGAAGATGGCGTCATTCTATTCCAGAGTCGTTCTATGTCGAATTCGAATCTTTCCGTAATTTATTTAAAAAAAAATGACTTTGGTCTGGACTACCCTTAATCTGATAAAAAAGCAAAAATTCACTTTTGAGCTGCTGTCACGCTGGTCACGACCCTCGACAAATTTTGATTTCTTTAGAAGTGGATAATGTTGTTAATAGTTAAACTGTGAAACTAAATTCAACATTTTAGGGGGTTTACAAAGTAGACTAATCAACCAGGTCTAAAATTCACACACATTAGATGCATACGAAAGTGGTACAGTCTAAAAAGCGAACCAAGTGGGTAAGTCCAATGTTCGTGAAATATAGACCAGGTTGAACAGTCTAATTTGTGACCTCCCTAAAGAATTCTCGCTCATTTATATTTACTGCCAAAGAATATCTGCAAACTTTCGCTTCAAATTCTGCCTCGCCATCATTTTTGTGCACAATACTTTGTTAAATTTATTGTACAAAAATCAAATAAAAGATTTTCGGATTCAAATTTTTGGCTTTATATTGATTTCAAAATGTAATAGAATTTATTATTCAGATCGTGGTTTAAATTTTTGATTCATTTTTGGTTCGATTTCGGTTTGATTTACTATTCACAGCTTTGATTTAGAACTGAAGATAAGTTAGCGAATTTTCGTTTCAGACGATGGACGACGTTATTTATGTGGGCGAAACTGGCGGACAAGAAATGGCACAAAAAATGATGAAATCAAAAGGATTGTTCATTTTTTTATAAATTAATTTCAAAGAGTAGTAATTATGATTTATGTTTTTTGAAAATGAAATCTTAAAGGTGAAAGACAACTGAAGATTATAAATAATCAGATGAGGGTTGATAAAATAGCCCAGACTGGATACTGGCATAATGCGATTGCCAACACTTTTGTCCAATGTGATTTAATTGGCAAGTCGCCCGATTTACGAAGCATCGGTACTCAGACTACACAAGACAAAACAAACCAAGCGTTGTTTTTTTCTGCAAAAACAAAACTGCCAGTTAATGCCGATTTCATTCACGAACAGACATTCGAACCGATTTTTGATGACAGTGAATATAGAAAAGAGAATGTCTATCCACGTTTAGGCTCAAAAAAATTCCAAATTCCAAGAAAAACGAATGAAAATAATAACGATGGCTTTGATGACGAATTTGATGATGATTTTTTGGGGCTTCGATAACATAGATTACACTGCCAATTTTCAAAACTATCCCCTCCACTGTCAACATTCAGAATGATAAATTTAACTTTTTTATATTTTTAAGAATGTGTAATGTCGCTGGCCGTTGCCGCTTCAAAAAATGTCAAGGGAAATGTCTGAAAAAATTGAGTCTTTGGACTAATATGCTGACGATATGCCCAAATTTTAAAGCTTTGCATGGTAAAGTTAATCTATTTTTCAAATAATAATCATTTGAGTTTTCAAGATGACGCTGTTTCCGGAAAATCGAAGCTGATCAATTCGTGTCCAGATACGGCAAATGTATGTAAATCGTTGGTGAAAGAATTTGACGCTGAAATCAATTCAGCTATTGAAGCAAATAATCCAATCGGAATCGAACAATTGATTGAAAATCCACTACTGATGGCTCATGAGCTGTTCGAAGGCTGTTTGGCGGATGAAGATACCCGTCAGTAAGTTTCAAAATTAAAGTTTCACAAATAAAAACCATTTTTGAATAGATTACTGAAAATTATTGCACGAATTCACCGGAATTTTTGGGTTCAAAATAACGAAAATAATTGTTACATGGCAATTTACATGCTTTATGAATTCATCACAAGATTGAAACCATTGTGCTGGTTTGAATTGCCAATGTTACGAAGAAAACTCGACGAATGTGCTTCAAATACATCAAAATATACCCTTTGGGGTCAAGTTATTGGTTTTGACGCTAAATAACTAATTTTGAATTTATTCGAAAAAAACCTATCACAGTGATAAATTATGTTGAAAGCAGAGGAGATGAAATAACTATTCAAATTAAGGGTAGTCCAGACCCAAAGCCATTTTATTTTTGAAATCATTGGCGGAAAAATTCCGATCCGACATACAACGACTCTGAAATGGAACGATGAATTTCTAGGTCGACCCATAATAGATTGAAGATGGCGTCATTCTATTTCAGAGTCGTTCTATGTCGGATCGGAATTTTTCCGCCAATGATTTCAAAAATAAAATGGCTTTGGGTCTGGACTACCCTTAATTCAAATGGAAAATGCATTTTTACTGATGATCTATCAGGTTGGACAAAAGAATTGCATGATGGTCGTAAATTTCAAGTGCCAATAGCCGGAACTAGGCAGCCAAGCTCTACTACGAACCTTGTATCAATTGCAGAGCCTGTTTTTTCAGTTGAAAGTGACAGTTTGGAGAAATGTTGGTACAGGTTAAGCATTGTAAAATAGCCTAAAATAGTAGCGACCAAGAACGTATAATTTTTGGTTCAAAGGGATCAGAGAATGTCAAGTTACCCCTCCAGGGAAATATAAATTTTTTTTTTAAAAGTAAGTGGCACAAAAAATCATGCTCACAAGCAGAATGAAAATCAGAGCCAAAAATAGATTTAGAATATTCTTGTCTCCTTCTGTAAATATTTCAGAAGTATTATAATGTTCTCTAAGTTTGTCACATTCTTTCTTGGTCATAGTCCTGAGTTGCATGTCCATTTTCGTTTTTTTAAATTTGAGATTTGACGAAGAATATCACAAAAATATCAGTGCTTGAAACTATCGGATTGTATGTTAGTCTGTAAGTATACACGACTTAATGTGGACTAGACTAAAACTATGACGTGATGGCTTATTGTATAAACGACAGCAGCTAAGAACGATTTAAATATAGGGGGGTACCAGATGAGAGTGTACCGCTGGGTCTTGGATTGAATCATATCAGAGTGTACCGCTTGTCCAGGGCTGTACCACATAGAGCGTACCGGTTTCATATGATTTAACATGTAAACCGGTACATTCTATGCGGTTCAACCCTGGACAAGCGGTACACTCTGATATGATTCAATCCAAGACCCAGCGGTACACTCTCATCTGGTACCCCCCTATAATGCACAAAATTTATATAACCGAGTTTATAGTGTCAAAACCGAGATTATATTCATATAATGTTCTTTCAGAAATCAAACGGATGAAGAAGACAATTCCGATGAATGAAAAAGTCGAGAGATATTTGGGTGGGGGGGATCAGATGAGACTGTGTCCCGTTTGGTCCAGGGTTGAACCAACTGTTCCAAGTTATGCCAAGATACATGTCACGTGTTACTCGAAATGACTTCCAGATTTTGAAAAACTTATTTTCAGATATTTTCGGAATGGAATCGAATGAAAAAAGCCCACCTCGAATCTCATTATTGAATAAAACTTTCTCGATTGGATCAAATGCTCCGAGTCCACAAACCCCACGAAAATATCCAAAAAAACAAAGCAGCGCCAAAAAGAGAAATAAGAATAAACGCAATCATGGTTCAGTGTCACAAGTGGACACGAGCGATGAAGAATTAGGTAAATCACTTTAAATAAAGAGCTTTATTCGCGTTATCTACCATGCATATTTTGTTTGAGAACACTTCTATTTAGACAAAATGAAAAAAGGCAACATTGACAAGGAATTATCGAGTCCTGAAGGAAGTGATTCGGAACTTGGTAAGTAATTATTAAAGTAATTAAGGGTAGTTCAGACCCAATCCATTTTATTTTCGAAATCATAGTCGGAAAGAGTCGGATCCGACATAGAACGACTCTTTGATTTTGAAAATAAAATGGATTCGGTCTGGACTACCCTTAAAATGGTTTTATTTGTAAGCTCTATTAAAATTGTCTTCAGATACATTGGTAACCAATGCTAACCAATCACTTGACACTTTGGAGCCAGACCCAGATGGACCGGAGTCATTACTGCAATCTTTTCAAAGGAACTTGGATATGGATCCATTTTGGACACCAATGGATATTCAAAGAAAATTAATTCTCAAATCCAATCCCATATGGCCTTATAAACAAAAAGAACTAGTTGGTGTTAATAGTGTTATGGATGATCCTGGCTTTGTACATAAGAAATTGAATTATGGCCTCGATTTTCTGGTATGCATCTTACTTGACAAAGTCTTACTTGTCGACGACGGCGTAAAAAGAGTGATCAACAATGACCGTTTGAAAGAATTTGTCTCCAAGTACCCGTATGGATACATTTGGACCACTGCAAATGCATATCTCGATAAATACAACGGTGAAAGATCAGAACTTTACTTCAATATTCCCAATTTAGATTTCAAAAATAAAAATAAAACTAATCCATTTCGGCTGGTTTTCAAATCGATTAACCCATTAAAAATTCATTGAATTAGAGCAATATTTATCCAAGTATCATTTGAAAACCTTTTTAAGCGTAAAAATTCCAGTTGAACATGTGATAATGGTCTTGGCAAACGAAACAGGGAAACACGTGACAACTATTTACAATTCAAATTATTTGAGATCATGTAAAGAAAGAAACAAAAGGGTACTCAAACCATTGGCAAAGCACAAAAATTTTCTTTCAAGACCATACCCAAAAGAAAAAAGGCTTCAAGAAATTGCTTCAAGTGGCTTCAAAAATCAAGCAAATATTCAGTCAGGGACGAGTGGTACATCACAGATCAGCTCTTCACAACTTTGCTCATCACAGGCTTGCTCATCCGAGGTTGGCTCATCGCAGAATTTATTTTCTCATCACACCTTATCATTGCCAGACCCAGTCCAAGAAGCTGATCAAGTCCAAAATGAAAATCCAGTCGAGGCTCTTGATCAAGTTCAAATTGATGATCCAATCGAGGCTTCTGATCAAGTCCAAAATAAAGTTCCAGTCGAGGCTTCTGATCAAGTCCAAAATAAAGTTCCAGTCGAGGCTTCTGATCAAGATCAAATTGATGATCCAGTCGAGGCTCCTGATCAAGATAAAATCGATGATCAAGTCCGAGATGATGATTCGCCCGTAGAGCCTGATAATATTCCGGATCAAGGAAGGTGCCAAAGATTCGGATCAAATAATGTTGAAAGGATTCGATTCAGCTGTGGATTTATTGAGCTGATTACCGAAAAATGTTCGAAAAAAGTCTATATAGAAAGCAAAAAAACCAAACCTGCTTTATTTGACAGAAACTGGATTGCTAAGACGCCACAAGAGAGACGATTGCAGTGGAATAATCATGTTTGTCCCAAATTCAATATTTTTGATATGGTCAGAACTGGAAAAGCCGATGGATTGGTACTCATGTCATATAAGGAAGTGTTCATGAAGAGCCAGATATCACATATTGAATCATGCTGGTCAACTGAAGTATCGAGTTCGGACGATCCAGAGGATATCTGCCTAGTAATTTTTGATGAGTCCAAAGATATCAGTTATACAGGTGAGAAAATTTTATCATTTTGTTATAATGAATTATTTTTAGCTAGGGCACTCTGTGCGATTCAACATGTAACAGGATCATCGAAAGATTTGCCGGACAACAAGGTCTTTCGGGTGATGAAGTCGGGAAATTTCATCAAGTCGGGAACTATGTATAGTCCAGAATCTGTACTTGAGCACATTCGAACACATAAACCGAAATCTACTAGAAAACCAGGTAAATTTTTGAAGCGAATTTGAAAATATTCATTCATTTTTCAGTGTCTATCAAATCTAATCAGGAAACTGTTATTGATAAAGCAGCTATCGCAATGGCTTTATCTTATATACCATACAAGTTTTTCGGACAACCCGTGCTCCAAGAACTGATGAATGGCATTGGAGATTTAAGAGCAAATTCAACGGCACAATTTTTCAAATATTCAATGATCAAACTTGGATCCGATTTCAAAATGAAAACTCGCGTTTCTCAAATTGAAGATCGATTCAAAACTGTAAGTTTTAGAATAAATTAAATAATTTCAACCGTAAAATTTTTTAAAGGAGCTGATAAATTTAATCAGCGCAAGTTTTATGAAAGAAGAATTAAATATGGTTTGCAACTGGATGGTTGATCATAAAAAATTTTTGATTCCCCAGGGACATGCCCTTGGTATTCATTTACGTTGCACGTGGATATCAAAATACCAAGAATTCAATTCATTCAACTTACTATTAGGGCTGATTCCTTGTGATCCTGTCAAAAATGATAAAAGCTGCGAAGCGGTCGCACGAATGTTAACAGACTTTATTGAAAAAATGGGACTGTCAGAATTTGAATCAAGGTTCAATTACACGTCGGACTTCGCCATTGCCGGGTCTATCGTCCGTCATATGCATGAATTAGGAAAGGAGTTGATATATATGCCAAAATCGAGGTTATTTTCTATTTATCTTGGTTATTTTCATCTCTTTGCAGGATATAGAAATCTGGAACATAAATGGTGTTCATGCTCAAGTCATGATGGAAACAATTTCTTCAAATACGCGAACAAAATAATGAACGAGAATATGCAATTGAACGATTTAAGAGGTATGTTAAATTAAGATCTAAATCAGGGTGAAAAAACGCTTGAAAATGTTGATTTTAACGCCTACGCCTAAAATTTTCGGTTATGGGATCTGCATTCTACATTTTTCGGTTACAATGGTACTCTCGGATATTCTTTCAGATAAATCACTTTCCTAAGATTCTAAATATATAATATTCTTATTTTATTCAGCGTTTTGTATGAGTGTGCGAGAAGTAAATGGGTTTATTACACAAGAACAAATGTACCAACAAATATTTTCAAAATGCAAATTCAATACACCCGCAGAACCAAAAACGAACCTTAATAAGGAACTTATCAGGGCGGTCAAAGAAATGGACTATGATCAAAAATCTGATACCATCATGCGAAGATTGGATTACGACATGACACAATTTGAACCCTCAGATCATCCGATGTCTAACGATGACTACATGAAAAAGTTCAAATGGTTTATGGCCCGTCCGTTATCAGTAGAGTTTCCACGTGACAATGACATCAAATACAGACATCAAACATCAAGATTTAGTTTTTTCAATCAATACGTGAAAGTGATCGAAGAAATATTTCAAAAGAACCCACCATTGAGAGACTTCATTTATTCTGAATGTCCGAGAACTGATGTTCAATTCAGCGACCTATTTATTGAATCCAAATCGGAATTCATGCATTACCATGCACATCAAATTACCCGTACAGAAAAGAACAAGAATAACGAATTCCAATCACTGTGGACGCTATTGGATCAAATATTCTATTATTGCATGAGTGATGGTAACGAACCATTGAGAGATCCATATAGATGGTGAGTTACTTCATTTTCAAACAATTTTTTAAGAGTAGTCCAGACCAAAGTCATTTTTTTTAAATAAATCTCGAAAAGAGTCGAATCCGACATACAACGACTCTTAAATAGAACGATTAATTTCTAGATTGACCCAGAATGGTTGAATACGGCGTCATTCCATTTTAGAGTCGTTTTATGTCGATTCCGACTCTTTCCGACATTGATTTCAAAAATAAAATGAATTGGGTCTGGACTACTCTTAAACAATTTTTAGTTATTTGCTGACTACATTTAATTCATATATAACCAATCGTGAAGTTTTAATTGCCGGTGGAGAAAGAAATAAAAGCGATTCTTACAAAAATCGAAAAGTACTAATGCACTCTGGTCCTTGGGCGAGTGTCCGTTCAAAAGTGAAAAGTCGACTGATCACATCTCAGATTTTAATCGAGTTTTTTACTTTTGATAATAGACTTTTATCGTTCAATCGTTATGTTAAGCAAATCGATAAAGCTACTGCGATTATAGGCGGGTTTCTTATTTAGAAAATGATCCGATCACGAAAGTGATCATCTTTAAAAAGTGACCTTAGATGGGTTTTTTTTTGACGAAACCATTAAAAGACTTAGTTCTGGCTTCTCATCAAAACGAAACACATTACAGTGACCGCAAAGATTTGTTGAACAGCGTCAAACAAAATTTAACCGATTTCGCCGACAATATGAACGTGTATGACGATGATCAAAATGACTCAATCAGCTTGCTCGAACATGCTAGAACAAAAGTTTTGAATTTGATGATCGAGGATTATGAAAATCGAAAATTGGTGAATAAAAAGGATAAAAATAAGAACAGAATTTTATATAGCAGTGAATCAGAATCGGAAAACTCAAGATCAAGCATTGATACAGATTTCAATAAAATCTTGGATGATTATATTGGCAAAAATGCAGGCGGCCTGCATAAATCAATCAAGGAACTTTTGAATAAAAACAATGAGCCGAATCAATTAAAAAAATGTGCATCAGTTTATTTGCTCCTGGAAAAAGAGTACACCATACGATCATTACAAAGTGAACACGGGGCCAAATGTGCGGAATATGCAGCAAGAGCAACATTTTGCAAAATTGCTCATATGTGCCTCAGAAATGGCAATTCGTCGAGCATTCTTGAACGATCATTTTCAAACAGTTTAAAAAGTTTGAACAGTAATAGACATAACTTAAGGAATTTTTTCAAAATTTTTAGCTTTCTAAATGATGATGATAAAATACGCTTGACGGCTAAAAAATGCGTCTTTCGTACTTTGATCTCACTGGACCTTAAAAAATATTGAAAATATCTAAAGTACTGAGCGAATATTGAAAGAGACGTTTATTCGGCATTTATCAATTGCGAAAAGTAAAATGACTGAACTTGCCCAATCGATCGATTACGATAATGAAGACTTCGAATATTTAATGTCACTATTGCCAGAGTCATTCGAAGAAATTACCGAAGAAAAAACCGATAATGAAGAGGTGAAAAATAATTTTAATAATTGATTTTTAATTTTATATAATTTTAAGATTGAAGATTTTGATTCGGAGAGTAGTTCCTCGGAAAGCAATGTTTCGAATATATCCGATAAGAATTCACCCACCGTTGAACAGTTCAAAGTTCCGTCTTCACCCATTCTACCATCACAGTCGCCAAAGAGTCGCTTGAAACCAAGATCAACAAGCTATCAGCCTGTTCCACCAACCTTTTTGATCAGGAGTACAACCAGTGAAGGGTCGGACTTATCAAGAGATGAAATAAGAATGAAAAAAAGAACGAGAACGAACGATTCAAGTGTTGAAATGACTAGGTAATTTTATTTATATTTTCGAAAATTCATTTTGATTCAGTAACAAACGTCAAGCATTGGATCCACTCAGAAACGAACCAAGCTCAATTGACCAAGATGAAATTGAACTATTGCCAGTCGGAAGAAACCAACAAGGTTATTTTCTTCGAAATTAAAAAATTCACTAGATTTGATATAAATCTACTGAGTTTTTCCACGTAGTTCCCTCATTTAGCACACTTTTTGCACTTTAGTCCATAATAAATTTCAATCTGTTGCTGAATGGGTATCACAGATTGATGCCAAAGCAGTCATTTCAAATGAAGATGAAATCGATGAATGTGAAGAAGCCATTTCAAAGGAAATAGAAACGAAACTGAAATTATCAGCAGGATGCGAAAATAATCAACTGCCTGATGAAAACTTCGATGATGTTCTTATGGGAATAAGAAATCTATATTTGGAGAGTAAACCGGTACCGAACTTTGGTGAAAAACGTCCCAAATTCAAGAAAATCAAAAGAATTAAGGTGTCGTTCATTTGAAATTTTACGAATAAATTTCTCGTACACCTCAACCAGGGAAGCGATTTATCCGAAGTTTTATTTTCGGTTATATTCTATTAATGAGGATGCACTTTTTTCGGATTAAACCTTCGAATAAATCACTTTCCCGTGGCTCTGAACTGTTGTCCGAGACTTAAAGTCGTCAAACCTTAAGTGAACGTTATCTAGCGAATGAAAAAATCAAGAAATCATAGTCCGGATTCCTTGCCAGAATGGTTCATTGCGAGAGTTTTAACTGGAAATTTTGTTATAACTCCGGTAAAACAGAGTATAACCGACGACGAGTCAATCACTCCCCGTAGACACAAATCACTTTATCATAATAGTCAATCCTCGCCAAAACCACGCGTTTGCCGACGATTATCTTTATTTTATTCAGATGTGGATTCTGCGAAGAGTCATGAAGATTAAAAAAGCCGAATTTTGACTCAGAAAATAATAACAACACCTTAGTGTCTTCACCTGCCTCACACCTTGCCTTACAAACAAATTTTCTGATTTTGCTGCTCTGAAATTATTATTTCAACTGCCTGCGATATTCCAACTGCCTGCATGCATTGCCCAGATTTGCTTTTCGCGCTGCTCAAAAAATAAAAAGTTCAACTAATGCATGAAAATATGTCAAATCCAATGAATTTTGTTTTGTATTGTTTTATTAGCAGATGATGACCCGAAAATGGAGTGTTTAATAGCAGCGTGTACCTCAGAACGGGTGATCATGGGTACCTTTCATGATCATTTTGATGGGTATGGGTACAGTGCGTGGGTGTAATTACAGTTAACACTTAAGGACTATGAAGATGGTATTGAGTAAATTCATAATGAGGGTAAGTAGACCCAATGATAAGATAATAATAAGATAATTTTTCATTCTCACCATGGATTTCCTATTAGCATTCACATTTTCGTTTATCTCAGTAATCGATAAGTTGTCCGTGTTAGTTGCCTCGTCGGCGACAACAACATTGTTGAATCGTACATGCCGGGGTCGTCGGGGTCGTATTGGTCTTGGTTCGGTTGACCAATATGGTCCATAATGATTTCCAAAGATTTGTTGCGGCATCATATTTATTGAGTTTACTTGGGATGATGATACAGGTGATTGCCCAGTCTCTTGATCTGAAGCTGATTGGTGCCCAGTGTCTTCCTCTTGTGGTATCAGCAATGAAGTATGATCGCATGATTCAAATGGGTCTCTGGCTAACATTTCTCTGGTCTGTAATTCCATTTTGAATTTTGAATTTTTAAATTTTTATTCTGGAATCGTTACCGATTTTTTTAAAAATGGCTACCTGCCTTGTTTTCGAGATTCCGAGCTCATCATATATAATTTTGAATGAGAAAGAATGTGTCTCTTATACCGTTATAATATGGATGAGACTTTGATCTTGAATAGTTCTAAATGGATGGGATGTAAGACTCGTATGTTGTAGTTGATTCTCGAGATCTTCATGCGTCATTTGTGGTGTGATAATGTTTCTGATGTTGAGACATTTAAATGTTCGATTTACGACAAATAAAACGATGGTGGGGTTGGTTTAAATTGTGTTGATGGCTTTTCATTTGGTCGTTCATGAATAACATTGCCTTCTACCAAAATATCGCCTTGGAAATTTATTGACAATGAATAAAAATTTGCATAGAAAGCGTTAATGTTGAGCCTTCGCCAAAATGATGTAAATGGCAGGATATTTTTTTGAATTCTTCAACAAAGCTTCTGCTATATCGGAATGCATGAAAAATCGAAGCCACACGTTCAAATCTTGATTCTGGTATAGTCAACCAAATTGGAATTTCGTATATTGAATCCTTGGGAGGGTCCTGAAACAATGGGCAAAGTTGAAACAAAAAATTCATCATGACGACATTATCTTCGAGTACGTCATTTAAAAGTACATCATTGAAATCGAACACAGTGACGTCGATATCGCCAAAATACTGATCAGAGTCATATTGTGGTATAATTAGGGGTGGAAGTGCCGAAGTTCGATTTGACGCCACAAAGTGGTCGTTAACAAAAAAGAGTTTCAGCCACTTGTTTGACCTTCAAGCGACCCCAAACGACTTCAAGTGACCGAGAACGGTCCCAGAAACCCCTCCTTCGCTCAGTTCAAAAATTCAAAAAAATATATTTTTTTCGCTCATAATCGCGCAAATTTGTATAGCCGAAAAAGGGATATAAACACGAAAAATAGCGTCACCTTCTGTCAAAATTAAAATCGAAATATTTTTTTTTGACTTTTTGAACCAAATTCACAACTTGCTAATCGTTTATTTGAGTACTTTTTAATCAATTTTCTTCATTTCCATCCCTAGGTATGATACACTTTTGGATTCTCATTTTTTTTAAAACTCGAATTTTCGCTCAAATCTTGATAATTCAAATTATTTTCACTAAAAATGAAAATAAAAATTACTTCAAGTCCTTTCGATGTAATTGGCTATTCATGAATAAAATCAAAGAAATTCAGATAGCCTTAATTTGTTTCTGATAGATAACTTGACAATTCTTAATTGACAAAAACTCAAGCCGCCTTATCACCTATAGCCTTTCACCCATGCATACGTCACCAATTTTGCCAACCTTTTCCACAGGCTTTTGTTGAAGCCATTGCTCGAAACGCAATTCCAGGTCGTCATGGTTCCTGGTCAATTTTTTTTTCAACAATCAGGTATTTTTATTATCATTGACTCATTCCTGATCTCGTTTTTGAGGTTTTTGTACTTTTTCGAAGTTGCATTCTTACTGCATCCTCTGCATTCTCACTGCATTCTCTGCCTCGGGATGCATTCTGACCGCATCCTCTAGATTCTCAATGCATTCTCTAAATTCTCAATGCATTTTTGCATTCTGC
>SCLD01025107.1:0-18035 GCA_004367895.1 Oikopleura longicauda
AGTATTATTCAACTTGTTAAATTGACAAATTCAATTCGTGATTTTTACATGGCCAATTGCTATATTCTGCAAAAAAATCGGGAAAATGAACGAATCAAGCAGGAAGAGTCAAAAGAAAGAGAACAAGTCATACGGTAAGAACTGTTTTATGAATTGCGCTTTGAGACATGAAAAAACTTTTCGTAGAAGTTTCTTTGAAATGAAATCTTCCGAGGATATTGATAAAAATTCAGAATACTTTCAAATGAACGAGACGAGTATTTCACAAAATTGAGAATGATTGAAGATGAACTTTCTCTTCTAATGAAAGTTAATCAGTCGCAAAAGAAGCCACTGGACAGAAATGAAAAACTTGTTTTAGGCAGAATCAATTCAATTCTTCATGACTCAAGAGTCTGAATCATAAGTCATGATTGAAAAGGACATTCAATGCACACATGGGTTGGCGGTACTTATTCTTGGCTGGTTATTCTTGACTGTACCTTATCCAATCCTTTAGCAAATATCTTAATTTCTATTTCATCACATTTTTATGCTCAATAAAAGTAAATTCAAATGTGCGAATTTTCACTATCAACTTAGTCATGAAATGAGTCACCGGATTGTTTCGGAGGGTGATCTACACCGAATTCGGATAGTCGTTATCGTTTCGGATCATCGAGAATTTCTTTATATAATCACATGACAATAAGAGAGAAGCTTTTTCCGCGTTTTACCATAGAGAAATCGCAGAAACATTAAAATTTACTTTATCCAACTTTTGGTCACCCTTTATGTCCTAACTTTATGTCATTTTTATTCTGGAATGTTCAACATATGGGGCTCAAAATTGAATTTTTGCAGAACGTTTTTTTAAGACAAGTCCCCTTTCGGTGAAGCCGTGATCCCGTAGTGTGAGCGGAGAGAGGTAAAATGACTGAAGAAGTTAATCCAAAAGCTTATCCATTGGCTGATGCTCATTTGACCAAAACCATTTTGGATTTGATGCAACAAGCTACCAATTACAAGCAATTACGCAAAGGAATGATTTAATTTTTGTCCACGCATTATCATCGATGTAAAAATTCAATTTGTTGAAATTCGATTTTGAGAAAATCTGAAAACTTGAAATCAACTGCTTGTGGTCAGAAATAAAATCATAATCAGGTGCTAATGAAGCAACCAAAACTTTGAATCGCGGTATTTCTGAATTCGTCGTCATGGCCGCCGATGCTGAACCACTCGAAGTAAGATAACATAAAGACCATTCTACTGTTTTGATATTTTTGATTTTATTTGTGGTCATCATTTTACGTTTAGATTCTCCTTCATCTACCTCTTCTATGTGAAGATAAGAACGTCTCATACGTTTTCGGAACTGGTTTTATAGAACATTCATTTATAACCCAAAACTTTTTTTTGTTTTTCAAATTCAATTTTCCCTGTTTTCTTACCCAGTCGAACGCTATTTATCACGATCGTTCTGGATTTAAAGGGCAGGAATAATAATACGACTCCCTGAAGCCCCTCATCGAACTCTATGAATCTGGGGTGATGATGAGTCGTGACACTTTCTACTATTACAACAATTACGATGTCACAAATTGAGATTATCAATGGCGTCAATATTACATAACCTGTTCGTAAAACCAGTATAAGTTCGCTCAAAGCAAGCATTGGGACGTGCCTGTGGAGTAACCCGTCCAGTTATTGCCGCTGCTGTTACTCAAAAGGATGGATCTCAACTCCAATCTCAAATTGAGACTATCAAGAGCTCAATTGAAAAGCTTCTTGTCTGAACTGTCACAGACTGCCCTGACACATGTCCTGACACATATTGTCACATGTTATACTCTTTCCTGCTCCTGTCAAATGTATCAGTCGAGCAACACAAGGTTCTAATAAGATTATTTAGATGAAGGGAGGAGACTCGGGGGCATGTGCCTATGTTGTAACAGCTCACAAATCAACAGCCGTTACCCATACGGTTGTTGGTAACTTCACCTCCCCAACAGATCTCAATCTTATTGTCGGCAAACATACACGGATTGAAGGTTCGTTTCAAATTATATTTTCGTGATGAAACGATTTTTTTTTCGTGAAACGAGTCGAAATGAACCTTTGTAAAGTAAACAAATCAAGCGATATCGGATTAGAACCAGTTAGAGAATTCAATCTTTATGGAAAAATTCAAGTTATGCTATTATTTCGGTACAAAGTAAGCTTCATATATGTTATTGACTCAAGTCCGCATGGCATTGTGTTATTTGATGTTCAAAAAAAGAATCGGTACCAAAATGTTAGTTTAGAATGAGAGCAAAGATTGTCTCTTTGTTTTGACTGACCGTTGCTACGCATGTATTTTGGAATACAATGATGGTAAAATAATAACTCGAGCCTATGGTGACATGAAAGATAAAAATTTTCAAACATCAAGTCTCGGTGTACATGCTGCCATTGATCCAGGTGATTCTCCTTCCATTGAACACGCGTCACTTCACAATGAACGTATTATTTACATATTTGTTAAGAGTCTCGGATTGTTGCTCTGCGATTATTTGATGGCATTATAAAAATAATCAATTTGAGCTCTTCGAATAAACAGCTGACAGCTACAACACAACGAATAGACGAAATAGAAGTTCTGGACATGCAGTTTCTCTATGTCGTATCAAAACCAACACTTGCACTTTTATATCAAGACCAGTCTGTGAGTATACTTTTTGTCTGAAAGCCAAAATCTAACGGATAAAACTAGGGAAGACACGTGTCCACCTATACAATATCAACAGATGAAAGCCATGATGTTGGTCGTGGTCTTTTTCGTCAATCAGATGTCGAAACAGAAGCAGGTCTTCTTGTTCCAGTGCCAGATCCGTCCGGTGTTCTTATCATTGGCCAGGATACTATCACATTCCATGATGGCAAAAACCATACTACTATATCACCAGAAATTTTACAAGAACATCTTATTACTTGCACCACCAAAATTGACAAAAATAGGCAGGTTTTGCATGGCAACCATTTTCAATTTTATATATTTTATCATAAAGTTACTTTACAAAACCGTAAAAGATATCTCTGTGGTGACACATCGGGTGGCATTATTCTACTACACTTGGATTACGACGCAGATCGTACATCGTCACCAATGAAACTATCTCTGGAATATCTCGGCCACACAACGATTCCACATTGCATGTCCTACATTGATAACTATGTGGTGTTTATTGGGTCAATGCATGGTGACTCACAACTGATACGAATGCACCAAGACCGTCAAGAAGAGTCATTCCTAACCAAACTTGCACAATATGATAATTTGGGACCTATCAAAGCCATGTCCATCGTGGATCTAGAGAAACAAGGCCAAGGTCAGCTGATCACTGCATCCGGGGTAGGTCGATGTGGAACTTTACGAATAATCCGGAATGGCGTTGGAATTCAAGAATTTGCATCAATTGATCTCCCTGGTATCAAGGGCCTGTGGGCATTGAACTGCAATCCAACATTATCATCGAAGCACGACACTTTGATGCTATCCTTTGTCGGATCGACACTCTTCCTCCGATTGGACGCAGAAGAAGTTTCTGAAATTCCTGCTATCCAAGGTTTTGAAGCAGACGAACAGACTTTATACGCTGGAAATCTTTGTAGCGAATTCCTCATTCAAATTACGGATTCCCGAGTGACCCTGGTGGAAGGCCACAATCGAAAATCGGAATGGATCGCACCGGATGGCAAGTCGATTGCCTTGTGCTCCGTCAATCAAAACCAAATTCTACTTGCTATCCGATCAGAACTAATCTATCTTCAAGTTGAAAATGGCAAAATTGTCGAAGTCAAGAAACAAGAAATGGAAAACGAAATTGCATGTATCGATACGTCTCCCCTTGTGGATGGACAAAAATCATCATTTTGTGCTATTGGTCTTTGGAATGATATTTCCGTGAGCCTGCTGTCGTTCCCGGATCTCGAACTTATTGACAAATCACCATTGGCTGGTGACATCATTCCTAGATCTCTTTTGATTTCATCATTTGCAGGCCAACCATATCTTTTTGTTTCAATTGGTGATGGTACTCTATTCTACTATGAAATCGATGAGTCCGATGGAAAAATAAAGCTCGGCGCGAAGAAACGCGTTCAACTTGGAACCCAGCCCACCGCTTTGTCAAAATTCAAGACAACAAATGGCTCCGTAAGTGACTTGAAACGCCCAAAATTATGACTAAAATGACCTTTCTAGAGTTCCGTATTTGCCTGCTCTGATAGGCCAGCAGTTATCCACAGTTCAAATCAGAAAATATTCTTTTCAAATGTGAATTTGAAACAAGTCAATCACATGTGTCAATTAGATTCAAAAGGATACGAAAATTCACTTGCCCTGGTGAATAATCAGAGTTTACTCATCGGGACTATAGGATCGTTGGAAATACATAAAATAATATACACTATTATATGCTTGGAAAATATATTTCAGTTAGTTATTTATGATAACATATCGTTATCGTTATGAGAAAAGTCTCCAACCTTATAAAGACGATATCCAAAAACTACATACGACAACAGTCAAATTGAATGAAACGCCCTGGCGTTTGACGCACCATAAGGATATATTTGCAGTTATAACAGATTTTGAACTCGAAGAAATCAAAATGAGCGGTGAAGGTGACGCCAAACAACACTCCAAACTGCCTCTATCACTCAAATGTAAGTTTTCGATTCATTTATATTTGAAACCGGTGATCATGATTCCCGAAATGAAGTAACTTTGATGTGGCGGGCTGGACTCTTGTCCAATCATATCCTGTCGTAGTTGATGGCCAGTTAGCGTTATGCTCACAAATCATTGACTCCCATGTCATTGAATTTTCGGAAAAGCAAACTAGATTCATAGTTCAGATTATGGCCTCCAATGCCCGATCTGTCTCCAATTTCTAGAACAAGCACTTTTTTATTAATCAAATGATCTAGTTCCTAAATGATCCGAAAATGAGTGTTATTTCAGCGCCACAAACATCCGGATTTACCGATATAATAAACCAACCGGATATGATGTCTGATTGCAATTTGAACGCAGAAATTGCGACCGTACTTATCTTGGAAGAAAAAACATTCACGCCAAAATGGACTTATTTCTTGGAAAAGAATGAAGTTGGACTGTCTATCCTGTCCACTCAAATTGGATCCGACGGTGAAGAATATCTCGTAATTGGAACTGCAGTCGTCCTCCCTGATGAACATGAGTCTAAAAAAGGGCGTGTCATCATTCTTCGATGGACCTCCAGTGGAAAGGTAGCCTAGTTTATTTTATCTGTGATCGTGACTGTTTTTTGAGTTGATGAATAAAATGTATTTTTAGTTGGAGGAGGTTGCTGTGAAACAAGTGAGTGGAGCTGTACATTCTTTGGGTGCCCTGGTAGCGGACAAGAAATCAAAAGTTGTTGCAGCAATAAACAATCAAATTCGCCTTTTTGAATTGACCAATGAAATGACGATTCAATCCGATTCTCCGTATTCGGGAAATATTGTCGCTTTATATCTAGATGTTTCTAAAAATGGATTTATTCTAGTTGGTGACCTTATGAGATCCATGTCAGGTAAAAAAAGTTTCGATAGGTACTTGACCAATCAAAAAGTTTATCAATATATATCTAACGCTTGAGAACTTGTTATCCGTCCAACGTGACCATTCTCCTGAACTTATTTTTAGTATTGCTCTACAAGCCAATGGAAGGAACTATGGAAGAAATCAGTCGCGATTATAATCCTAATTGGATGACAGCTGTAAAACTAATTGATGACGATAATTTCATTGGAGCTGAAAATTCTGATAATATCTTTTTTTGTCAAAAGAACAGTGCCTCTGCTGACGAGGACGAGAGATCATCCCTCAAAGGTACTGGATACTTTCACACTGGAGAAATGATCAATTGTTTCGTCGAAGGAAGTTTGGTCATGTCAGTATTAGGAGAATCCTCTATTCAACCAAAAGCGACATTTTTGTTTGGATCAACCATGGGACACGTCGGACTAGGTATGATTCTTACTTGCCGAACCTGTGTATTTCATGATTTTTTTTCTAAAAATACCTACTTCAGTGGCAATTTTACCTGAACACATTTGGAGATTTTTACACGAACTCGAAGGTCGTATTAGAAAAGTTATCAAAGGAGTTGGTCGAATGGATCACGAGACATGGAGACGATTTCAAAACGAGGCTCGAAGTGAAGATTCAACTGGCGTTGTCGATGGTGATCTTGTGGAACTTTTTTTCGTAAGTTTTGTTTTCGTAGTTTTTGAAACTAGTGAAATATACTCCCGAAATGAAGTTACTTTGATGTGGTGGGCTGGACTTTTGTCCTAACTTATCCTGTCGTAGTTGATGGCCAGTTGGCGTTATGCTGACAAATCATTGACTCCCATGTTTTTGGATTTTCGGAATACCTAACTAGATTCATAGTTCAGATTATGGCCTTCAATGCCCGATCTGTCTCCAATTTCTAGAACAAGCACTTTTTATTGATCAAATAACCTAGTCTTTAAATGATCACAGTATGACTCTTATTATAGCATCACTTGAGTCACACAAATTTTTCCGTTGTTCTATTCATAACAAGAATATTTAGGACCTGAGCACGGACAAACAGAAAGAACTCATTTCAAATCTGAGTATGGAGGATGAAACTGGTGTTCGGCAGCCGATGACTTTAGACCGATGCGTCCGTTTGATGGACGATTTGGCCCGTCTTCATTAAACCTTTTTCTTTTTCATTCTGTGAAAATGTCTTGGTACTGTTTTCAACTCTTTCAAGTTCAATTATCAGAGCGCATTGAGCTCAACACGCACTGCCCAAACAACTGACACATGTGGTTCTAAACCGTCAATTATTACGTCATTGCTTCTGACGTCATAATAATGGTCATCCCTGACTATGTCTTGTTCAATTCATAATTCGAAATTCGCCATTCAAAACTTTTATTTTTTAGAAACATGGAATTGTCGATTCGTGAACAGATGCTGGCTTCGGTCTCGGGAGCAGGTATAACAGCATTGACAATGACGCCATTCGATGTCGTAAAAGGTACGTTCGTTTTCTTCATATCGTGACTGTTTCTAATTTTATTCTAGTTCGCTCACAAATGTCATCGAAACCAAAAATTATAAATTATTGCAATGGTCTGATGGATCACCTTATCTGTTGTCGTGAGCCTTACGGAAAAGTCAGTAGGGATTGTTTTATCCGGCCGGGCGTTTTGGGAGGTGCAGGATGTCGAGTTATAAAAAAACACGCTCTTATAAATGCCAGAAATTGTATTGACCAATCAAAATGCATCTCTACCCAAGAATGCCTTCATCTTCAACATAGAACATTCACTCAGACGAGGCTTACAGTTCAACCGTGGTAAGTTCGCTCGGGGCCAGATGAACTCCGGATTTATTTAGTCAATATTATAATTCTAGGTTCAGGTACACTCGATGTCCAGTCAGCGAGAAAAATACCTTTCGCGCAATGGTTCATCTTGCACGAAGTGAAGGGCCATCGACATTATGGGCGGGTCTCCCTGCCACGTTGACAATGGCCTTGCCAAGTACAGTCATGTATTTCACCGCCTACGAGATTTTCAAAGCAAAATATTCTAAAATGTGTTCAAACCTGGAATCATCTTTTCTGGCCGGATGTACAGCCCGGTTTTTGTCTACATCCTTGATATCACCGCTTGAGCTTGTACGAACTAGAATGCAAATCGATGGTCTGTCCTTGAACGAAGTCGTCCGTGTGACGGCGGAATCCGTCCGGACAGCGGGTATCCGAACATTATTCCTCGGATATTCGGCAACAATACTCCGTGATGTTCCATTTTCAGGAATTTATTTCTGTTTTTATGAGTTTTTCAAGCCGTACCTCCGTCTTATGAATAGCCTATCCATAGACTCCCAGAATTTCATCGGCGCTGGTGGCGCTGCTGCGATTGCAGGAACATTCACACTTCCTTTTGACGTCATAAAAACTCGTCAACAAATGTTTCTCGGGGATAAGCTTGTAGGGTCATCAAAAATCTCGTTTATTTCAACCTATAAGCATATCGTTACCAATGATGGTCCACGAGCACTACTTTCTGGTTTCGGACCAAGGTTACTAAAGGTCATTCCTGCTTGTGCCATAATGATGAGTTCCTATGAATTTACCAAACGCTATTTTATTGCCCGACAGCATGACCAAAGATTTTAAAAATCATAGCCTCTGATTAGGCCAACAAATTCTCTCACGTGCTATGCGTTCTGTCACGTGATATTCCATTTACCATGATTTCTTTCGTGATATTTTCCATCGCAATGTGTCCACAATCAGGGTCATTGTGCCATTGGATGGAGATCACTATTCTGATAAAACATATCTAAAAACAACTAATCAGAATCGTTTATTTCAGAGTTCGGATTTATAAAAGTTGAAAATGTCTGCACATCTCCAATGGGCCATCATCAACAAGTTCAACTGCTATGATATCAAGAAGGCCGGAACCACCTGGACCAAGGAACCTGGCCACTTGAAGGGCAAGAAATCACTCAAATACAACACCCTTGTCAACCCAGGAAGTAAGTTTATCTTTTTCCTTTTTTGAGACCATTCACCAGGCTCGATAATAATCAATAATATTAGACGTTGCTGTCTCTGCTAACGCTGATGGTGGTATTGTTCTCGCCACCACTGGACGCAAGAACGCCAACAGCCCAGCCAAGGCCACCACCTCTGTTGTTATCAAGAAGAATGCTCGTGCCACATACAAGTCAGTCAGAAACACAGTCCGTGCTAACAACTTCCGCAAGGACCAAAAGGTTTGTCATTATAATCCCTGTGAAATGTGTAATAACCTGTTTTTTTTCTAGAGAGCTGCTGTCAAGAAGGTCGCCGCCATTCTCCGCGCTCAAGCAAAATCTGCATAAATATCAGTCTGTAACTCATTATTACTGTCAAAAACAGAGAAACAAGAATGATGGATTGACTGACTTCTAGTGGTATTTTATTATTCAGAACTGTCCTAATTCGAAATGTCCGAGGTTGAGGAAATAATGAAACGCGTTTCATCCCACAAAGGTGTAACTGGGGCGATCATCATCGATAAAGAAGGTATAGCGATGATCTGTAATTAGTTTGTGACGAATTGCTCTTGAGTATCAGCAAGCTTGGATTATGAAATTAGTCTGTGGACTAGAGTGGGGTGCGCCTTTCCGATGGTCGTCCATGTGGCGCCCCATGCGGAATTCGGGCTAAATGACCATCGAAAGACGCCCCCCACTTTGGTCCACCTGAATTCTAACGTTAGAGTTCATACATGAATTCAGGTATTCCAATTCGTTCTACCCTTGATAACTCCACAACTGTGCAATATGCTGGTCTCATTATGCAACTGACAAACAAAGCACGCTCGACTGTAAGTACCATTTATCGGTCTTACAATGATCTGTGACAATTATCGAATGTCTGATTTTTAGGTTCGAGATCTTGACCCACAAAATGATTTGACTTTTGTTCGTGTGCGAAGTAAGAAATATGAATTGATCATAGCACCTGGTAAGTATTCTTAGAAAGTATTCTCCGATTCTCGATATGCACCCTCCAAAACGCCTCTTTTTAGATAAGGACTTCACCTTGATTACTATTCAAAATCCAAACGAGTAAAGAAGAAGAGATTTCATTCCAAATCGGGGATCGTCGGACGAGGACGTTCTTGGATCCCTGACACAATTTTGTTTCACCGTGTAATCCCATTTTCATCCATTCTCTCTTCAATTTAGATTCATCCCTTATTTTATTCAAGTGCATGTCCAGATTACGTTCACGCTGTCCGTCTTACGGTCTGTGAACGAGATGACCTGTCCCGAGGATTGACCTTCCAAGTAACCTTTTCAAAATTATATATTTTTTTAGAAAACTTTATCATTTTTAGTTTTGTACTAGTAATAAGTAATCATTTCAGATAGCATTCGAAAAAATGACGCGATTTTCGGTGACGTGGGAGGGCATCTGTCGAGAGGAAAACCTATCGCCATCCCAGATCGTTGAACTTCTTGAAGAAGAAACATCCGAACTTCGAACATTTCAAATGAATTCTATTCATTCGTTGGCAATTATGGGAGCATTCATTGTTACTTTTTGTTGACTTCAAATTCAGACAAACTCTAACACAGAAGCAATGCGAGTAGTCATAGAAGAGGTGAAAAGCAATGATTCAAACTCTACTTTGGAAGATGTCTCTTCAATAGATGATTTAAACACTACAGTCAATAATGATTTTTCAAAAAACCCACTGCCCGAACATAATGGCTGCTGTACTCCCGAGGACCAATCAGATAATGACACTCAAAATTCGATGTTCCAAAAAGAAATTCCAATGGAATCAATGGACAAGATGCTCGTCAAGCTAGGTGAGTCATTTTGTAATCACTGACGTCACGAATAAATCACATATCCTCTTGTTGTCCATAAACGAACCATAATATTCTCTAGGATTCTTATATCTATTGTCAAGATCAATCCTATAGCTGTTTACAGTTATATGGATAGTAAAACTCCAGTTTTAGAGATATCAAAACTCTTTTCTGGTTTATAACTATTCTATATTGACTCTTATCCAACCAACCGAGATTATGTCTCCATCTAGAAATCGGCTGATGGTCAAAAACATCTTTTTTTCGTGAAATGTTACTATTTCAGCCTTGATTGAAAAAGAAAAGAACGAAGAGCTCGGTGTAACCATGGTTCCTGACCATATTGTATTGACGATGGACGAAAAAGAAAAATTATTTGAAGGAACGTTTGTTCAATTTTTCATACCATACGGCCTCCTTAATACTCTGCGACCACATTGTCGGGTAGGATAATAAAATATAACAAATATGAAAGAGTTCGAAACTGAATCGAGCGAAACAGTAAAAATAGTCACAGTGGAAACTGAGGATGGAACCGAAAAAGGGTTCGATAAATCTTCAGAAGAAGAATTTGATGATGTTGAAGAAGAATTTTCTTATGAAGACAACGAACCAATTTCGCTTTCAGTTGATGAGCGAAATGTCGAAATGAACGATTCATCAAAACATAATGAAGGGGTCGCCATTCAATATGTCAAGGTAATGTTAAGGTGGATATTTTTTAAAGACGAGTACAGTTTTATATTTTCCCGAGACTAGTAAGAATCTTACAGTAAGATATGGCGACCTTATTACTTTTTGTAAATTACGGAACAAATTGAGTTCGTCATTTTACCAGCAAAGTCTGGTTGACCGGATAAGGTGATCTAAAACTGCAACCAAAAGTCCATTTAACCTAATGTTCAGAATGACGATGGTGCCAGAGAGTTCGAACTTGAATTATCACCTGATTGTGCAGAATTTCAATCCGGAGAATCCGAAACATCATCAAGAAGGGAATCATTTGAGGAAGACGCCAATGATAAACTCGATGTTAAGACACTAGATGATGCACTTGAGCTCAAAAGTGTTTCCAGCTCTAAGGTAAAGCTTTTTATCGATTTTTCTGTCTATCAGACGTTCAAAACTTATTGTTATATTTAGAAAATGCCAGAACCCAAAGCAAGTTCGGAAACAAAGAATGATGGTTGGAGTGATTCCGATGACGAGCCCGAAATGACGGCGAAACTTACCGCCGCGAGTGGTGATGATGGTTGGGGAAATTCAGATGATGAGATTGAACAACCGGTTGTCAAGACAAAAACTGCTTCAATAATTGCATCCGGTGATGAAAAGTCAAAGGTGAGATGAGTCATCAATTATGACTAATAACTAAAAAGTACCAGGTCATGAGCGACGGCTCGCTATATGGTGATATTCGGGAACGTGGAAATATCATTGACGAGAACAGATGTTCCTCAAGCTGGAATCGAGAAAAATTTCAGAAACGAAACCGAAACGAATTCGACAATCGAAATAATAATTATGGAAGCCAGTCACGTGACAATCAATATCAACAACGCGATGGCCAAAGAGATAACAGACAGTTTGACAAAGCTCCAGGAGGATCAAATAGGAATGTTTTATTTGAATTCATTCACAATTGTAGTTATATCTAACTTCAGATTCAGAAATAGAAATAAAACTGGAAAAAGACCACGTGACCAGAATAGACATGGTTTTGACCGTTATAATCGTGGTGCTCGAGATGATTTTGGACGTAATGACGATAGAAGGCGATCATTCAATTCTGATAGATCTTTCCATTCACATGATCCACGAGATCAATCCAACCGTAATGACCACTCATATCGTGGTGGAGATCGCTACGGTGACGAGCAAGGTGGCATGAGAAATGATCGTCAAAATAATCACTACCATCGCGAAAATAATCACAATCGCCATGACAACCGTGGTGATCGTTTCGATTCGAATGAATCAAGCCGAAATAATTCGTATCGTAACAACAATCGTGGAGATTATAATAGACACTATAACAATGGCCAAGATTCAAACAATAATTATGGTGGCCCACAACGATCGTATGATAACTTCAATCAAAGGTCAGTTTACATTCGTTTTGTATTGAAAGACACCAAGTGGCCTTGAAGTGGTCATAAAACTAGCCTAATATTTGCTTTCTTTTGATTGGTCGGCAAACCTGCACGAAATATTTTTGATGTAGACTTTTTTGTAGGAAAAATTTCTTGGAGAAAGAAAATCGTGATTCAATGGGTGTGAAGGACGGACATAAACACCAAGGGGGACGGACGCCCTTCAACAGGGACGAGCATCGAAGATCATTCAGGGATGGAGGACGTGATAATGGTCATGGTGGACGTGGACCAGGACGGACAACAGATAGCCACATGGACCGTGGCGAAGGAGACAATCTATTCGGAAGTCATGATAATAGGAATAATCGTCGTACAGTGAGATTGAATCCCAATCCAAGTGCTAAAATAACTTTTGTCAATGACCACTGCACCAGGGGTGAAATGGATCCCAGCGACAAGGAATGAGTCATAATTTATAATCCATTATGGCCAATAATTTATCGGTACACAGAGGTGTCAGTCACCGCGATACATATTTATATGATCGAATGACCTCAACTTCAATCAAAAGGAAGATATAGAGAATGAGGGATGGGTAAGTTGACCTTCAGTGACCTTTGATGACCCTTATGACCTTTCACATTACACTTTCGTCACGTAGTGTCTATTTTGATCGGCCTACTCATCATAAGAATCATAACATCGATTTTTGAAGATGATAAAATTGTTTTGTTATGAAAATTATGTAATTTATAAACTCAAATTTTGTTCAGTGATATGGGACGATTGATTTCTTCAAGTTCACTACCTTCACTACGTCTTCACCTTTGAGATCGAACCATATTGAGTTCGCTCTCTATTTCTGCTCCGTTCTGCTCATTTGATAAACGCGTGGCCATGCGTGGGTGGCGTGACGCTGACTCACACTCTCCCATCTCATCACGTGTCATGCCCGGCGATCTCTTTCTTCAAAAAAATGTTTTTTTCTCCAGATTTACTAGAGAGTGTATTAGAGGATAAATTCCACAGAGAAAAAAGATTAAAAATAACCGATTAGGACCTCTTATTTTTTCATTCCTAAAACCATAAAATTTCCTCAAAAACCCTTCAAAAATTTTTCTGATATTTGATTGGTAGATGCTAAGAGTGTATTATTTGCACTGCCAATTCACGTACTTTTTGTCGTACGCTTTGCATCGTACATACTGCCTAAAAGTACTGTACGCCGATCGAGCGTAACGTAGCGTACTTTCTTCAATTCTACAAGTTCAATAGCCCAGAAATACTAAATCGCAATGCACCTACGCGTTATGCCCAGCAGTATAAAACTTTATTTTTCAATTTTATAATTTTAGAGTGAATTAAAAGAGCAGAATAATGTCAGATTACGAAGATGATCAATTCGAACAATCCGGATCTGGAGCCTCCCTTACCTACCCAAAACAATGCTCTGCCCTTCGTAAGAATGAATTCGTTATGATCAAGGGAAAGGCATGCAAGATCGTCGATATGTCCACTTCCAAAACCGGAAAGCACGGACACGCCAAAGTTCATATGGTTGCCCTCGATATCTTCGGTGAGTTTTGTACGATTTTTCCATCCAGATTGATTATCGTGTGGGTACATCGAATATAGTTTTGTCATTAGAATTGAGTTTTCAGTATGTTTATTGATATATACTGGATAATTACTAATGATAGATGATTGTTATCAATTTCCACCTCAATTTACGATGGTTTTATCAAGTAATGAGAGACTAATATTGATATACATATGTGCTATAAGCATAACAATAAGTTTATATCGGCTAAATTTCAATTCTTCAGGCGAATCATTTTTGTGCCACGCCCACTTTTATTTCTTACTAAAATATTTTTCTAAGATGGTAAGAAGTACGAAGATATTTGCCCATCCACTCACAACATGGAATGCCCAATTGTCAAGCGTACCGAATACCAATTGATCGATATCGATGATGAAGGTTTTACCTCTTTGATGGACGATACTGGTGAAACTCGTGATGATTTGAAGCCACATGAACCAGAATTGGAAAAACAAATCCGCGAAAAAGTCGAGGCCGGTGAAGACGCACTTGTTTGTGTATTGAAGGTTTGTATTATTTTTCTCTAACGGTCGATTCGAAATGGGAATTCTCCACAAGATAACTCGAAATGATAATATTTTTTAGGCCATTGGACAAGAAATGATTATGTCAATGAAGAACATGGCAAAGTAAAACATTCACTCATGACTATTCACCCGTCTCAAACCTGCGTCGGGAATCATTCGCGGAGGGGCTCACTGGAACCCCCCACTGCACCGACGCCATAATAATACTGTCAGTTTAGTGCCCCATTACAGTCTCTCCACACGTTCGAATAAAGTCTGAGATCAAGTCACAGATTTCTCATTTTATATAAAAACCAACGTGCCAATCTCTTAGTATTTTCTGTTCAATATAGGCCTGAATGGGTCTATATAGGTACGTCCTAGTCTAGTATAATTACTTCTTAGCATAAATTGGAAAGTTCAATTTGCAATATCTCGTCCCAAGGAGAGATCTGTGAATACCTTTTGACTTGATCTGGTAGCCGACATTCCCTTTCCCCAACAAATGCCCCTCCGACATCCATCCCCAAGCAAAAACTAATAAAAATAAAATCATAAAAATAGGCGCGTTGGTAATAACATATTGCAGGACAATGCATGCAAAGTTGTTTATGAGCAGTTTGTCCGAGGTGACGACGAACAAAAATGGTCAGTTCCAGACTTGGAATACGCTTTATCGATGCCGTGTAAGCGATTGAAATCCCATTGGTCCTCGAAAGCTATATAATAAAGCCCCATGCTCTCTTTCGAGTGTCTTTTGGCCCGATTCCCGCTAGTTGTGCTAGAGAGCACTCAACACCTCAAAGCGAGCTTGGGACTTTATAGCCTATATTGCGCAGTTTTATATTCAGTTGAGTCAGCCACAATAATAAAATGATTATAATGGTTATACCACGTCACTGGTTGCCTATTCAAATGGTAAGAACAGGGGACGTCACTGGTTGCCTATTCAAATTAATAACGTATTATCGGAACCCGGGGCTGCGAGCGAGGTTCTTTAGCCTCTAATAGGCCGCGAAATAATTTCGTGATTTGTTAATTCCAGGGATCATTGAATACTTTGCACAGATGAACCGGTAAGATCCCATGTGAAAAATCTGTTATGATTTTAAATGGCGACAAGAGTCATTAACTCAAGTCTGCATTGACGTTTCACGAAGATCATGCTTCAGCCTCCAACTATTTCTTTTATCCTCAAATCAGACTAGCCTAAATCGCTTTATTATAAAGCCTTTATAGTTTTTTCTTAATCAAAAGTGAGAGTAAATCATTTGAATGCTACGAAACAGACCTGGATCAATTATAAAACGTCTCATCAAGGTATAAAATTAGTCTTGGAGAAAAAGGGACGGGGAAAAATCGGTCAGGTTCTGCCATAATCGTTTAGATCGATGTAATTACAAGGATGATCATAATAGCAAGATGCCGAACGCGGTAAAACAGCTTTTCTGGAGCCTTTTTTATTTTCGGTTTACTTTCTATTTTTCGGAAAAATGAAGGGAGTCTGAACTTCAGACTCTGAAGGTTCGATTTCTCGCCGTTTCTTAGTTTGTGTACTAATATATAAATATAATATTTAATTTATGTATTTATCAAGGACAATCGCGATCTCACCAACGGAGCTCTAATTTAGGGTTCAAACAATGATTAAACCTGATGAACTAAATTTCAATAAAATTTTGAAATTGTTCGTTCGTTGGATGTCCTAGCTTGAAAAATGATAAAATGAACTCTTGTCTAAAGTGAACTTGAAAAAGAAAATGAAAATTTAAAACTTGGAATGACGAAAATGGAAAAGACGGTTTCCGAATGCGACCGAGAAATTGATGAATTACTGGATCTTATACAATTTCTAACTAACGAAAATCAAATTTTGAAGGTCATCGAGACTTATGAGAGTATAAACAGTTTTTAACTTGTATAACTAAAAGAAATATCATATTCTGCTCACAAAGAGGAGAACGACTCTCCGAATATACAAAATAGAGGGCGCCATTCGGCGAATTATGAATCATAATTTCTGATATTTTTTTAGTTATATCAAGATATACACACTAGTACCAGGCCAATTTAACATTAAACATTTTTCAGTCAGAACTTGGTCCAAAGAGGATCAAGCAAAGAGTATCTACCAGTAAACCAATGCATCCCTTATTACTGCAATACGACATGTCATCCGATGACGTTTCCTTTGACATTTAAAATGGACGTAATAAAATTATAACGGATAATGAGCAGTTTACTAAATGAGATTGAACCGTATTTTATCAAAGTTACTATGTTTTCGCATATTTTTAGAAGATTAAATGCTGAGTAGGGACAAGCAGGGTCCACCAAAAACCGAACAGTAGCTGTTCGGACTGGTCGGACAAAATATGAATCTTTCTGACTGTTCGCTTCATATGAATCGTTCAATTTTCTCATTATAATCAGTTATGGTCTAAATTTGTTGTTTTTAGTCTTTTCACGTACTTATTGACTATTTTTGACCAATCTCGAGCCAAATAAATAACAGAAAATCGAAAAAATCGTTTTTTTCAAAAACTTTTTGGTCACTAGGTGCCGTGAGATTAAAAATTTGAGTTATATTAATGATAAATCATCAGATGTTTGTCTGTTTGCTTTCCATTCTTGTAGTAAACAATGGAACGCTGAAACATTTCCTATCGAACTAACATAATAATGAGAAGTCTTCCTTTAATTTTTGGCATTCAGCTGGCTCAAGCTGGTAAGCTTCGAGGGAATTATGAACCCAACGATGCAAATTGTGACACCAGGTTAATTCAAACTTCATCACAAACGTCAATATAAGAAGATTATCCCGTGGCAATTTAAAGTTTTTAGTCACTGTAGCTTCGGTAATGGTCAAAATTATAATGGGACTATACAATTCGGAATTGATATGGATCAACGTTCAAGACGGTGTAAGCAATGGCGAAATACTCAACGGTAAGAATATCGATGCAAATAACCCTTATTGGCAAATCACGGAAACAAAATCCAAAAACTGGGATCTTCACCGATCGTGTTTTGCGGAAACAAAATCCAGTGAAAATTGAAAAAATCCATTTTGAGAAATTCACCGAGCGTGTTTTGTGGAAACAAAATCCAGTTTTCCTTTTTGACTTTTGGAAACTTCACCGAGCGTGTTTTGCGGAAACAAAATCCATTTCTTTCCATAAAGTGGATTTTGTTTCCGCTAAACACGCTCGGTAAAGTTCCCAAAAGAGATTTTTTCAAAAAGTGTTTTAAATTTAACGTTATGGCAACATATGGATTTTGTTTCCGTCAAACACGCTGGGTGAAGTTTCCAAATGGCTTAACCCTTATTGGCAAATCACGGAAACAAAATCCAAAAACTGGGAACTTCACCGATCGTGTTTCGCGGAAACAAAATCCAGTGAAAATTAAAAAAA
>SCLD01025217.1:0-18031 GCA_004367895.1 Oikopleura longicauda
GGAATGTTTGTTTTCACTCACCATTCTCGAATTTTTTAGGTAAGAAACACACCTACTTTGGAAAGCGCGATTTTTTCTGTAAATCTGCGAGATTTTCTTAATCTTTGCGCTTTCTGCGAACTAATTCGCACCAAGGTTCTGTGCCCAATATTAAAACACCCTTCAAGGTAAACTACTCATCTCGGAAATCACAACGGTCATCTACACCGGATTTTTGGGCTTCAAAGCCCCTTTTTCAAACTGCACTTCTTAAAAAGTTGAAACTGATACTTTTCCACAGAGGTTTATTCTAAAGTTAATGAATTACAGAGGAAAAAACCCTTTTTTCATTTCTCAAACTCGTAAAACGGGGCTTTCAGATCCCAGTTCTCCAAACGAAGGTGACGGGCTAACTCTAGTCCCTGTAAAAGTCCGAGCAAATGGGCACGTCCGACATTGTCAAGATCGGAAAAGGATTGACCGGCATTCATGCTTTCGAGTAACAGCTCAAAATCGGTTCCATGATAAGCGGCCATATTCTCCTTGGTCATTGTCTCCTTCCCACCGGTTTGACCAAGATTTAGGGAAAACACTAAAATATATATTAGGTAAAGAAAAATCATTTGTCTATGATGTGGGTCGGTCGGTAGAAACCAATGAGTCTCCACCGGGGACCTATTTGATGAATCCTTTGCCTTTCACGTACTGACAGTGGTCAGCAGCTTCTGGGCTGATGATGGGAATGTGATCAATGATACGTCCAACGATGATTCCTATATTTACAGCTAAGTGTTGTAAGTATCAAAGGTTGAAAAATAAAACCGTTTTCGCTCCTTATTAATAAATAATCCAAAATAAACTTATGGTTACTTTCTCACCTCGTAATTGATCTTCGAACTTTTTCAGTTCTCTCTCGCGCATTCCAGTGGTAAATGCACTCAAACGAGTTTCAACAACGCCAGCAACCTTGTTGGTGGTAATCTCGGGATTGTCGGCAATCTCGTCGTCGCTATAAATAGGCATAGTTTTTTAATAAAATCAATTTTCTCTCAAGTGGTATTGAAATAACTTCTCAAAATAGTGGAGGTAGTTTAAGAGGGTATCTCACCATCTAAATTACTCACGTGTTTTGGGGGAGAGCAAGGGTGTCTTCAGGGCATAATAAGGGCAACTCGCTATGATAGTTGTACTAAATATTGATTTAACCCACGCTCAAACGATTCCATGAGAACTTACCACGGCCAATTCGTTGTGAGTGCCAAGATTTACTTTGAAATACTCTGAGGGGGTCTGGTACCCCTGCATCACTATTTTAGGTGTCGGATATAACTAAATAAAATTGGTTATATTAGTTTAAGGGGAAAGAACTTACTAAATACTGTTGAGACATCGTGAACTCGTAATACAGTCGACAAATGAACATATTCCCAACAACATATTGACTTAGATCAGGATGCACCAAGTCAAAGGTGGCAATGGTCTTTCGAACCTTTCTTCGATCGGCAATATATTTAGAGTGCTCGGGGCGCAAAAACTAGGAAAAATTAAATATATGGTATAACGAAAGTAATCTCACCTTTGAAGTTATTTCTTGGACCTTCAAATTGAAAGAGGGCCCCTGAGTGGTCTCAGAATTGCGTAGACTGTCGTCCTGAGGAGTCAGGTAATCACGTTGTTTTTCACAGAGGCGGGTATACACATGAGAAAGACTGTAATCCTCTCGAAAAGATCGCACCAGGTTTTCGCGATCATTTATAATACAATCACCTTAAAATAAATTAGTTGGGTGTATTTTATTAAAAAAATATATATATAAAAAGGATTAGACCTGGTGATCGAAGAGTGACTACGTCATTTAGAACCCGAATTCTACATATTATTCAAAGCTAAACCCTTTAGGGAAATTTTTTAGCTGAGTTTTCAATTATATTTTTAATATTTTTTTCTAGTGTCTCGAAGACAGCAAATTTTGCTTTTTCCAAGCTTCGAACCCGCGGTCCTTGGGTTCGGGTCATTTTGTTCTAATAGACTATAGCCCTAGGCTTCGACCATCACGCCAGTAACCCCATGGCTCATGGAACATAATAAACTCATAAAAGTGTATTAAAAACTTACCTAGGAAATGTCCGAGGTCATTTTCACGCTGGGCATTGGAGGTAGTCATACCACGATAGTTTGAATTGACTCGGGTCACCTTGAAGGTATTGTTGGTAGAATAAGGATCATCAACTATAGCTGATCGTGAAGTAACAAGTCTATTGGGTGTTCTTGGAAATAACCTAAAAATAAATTTTTGTTTAGCAGATATTAATATTTAAAAGGGAGATAAAACACTCACTGTTCGTGCTCACGATCACAATTACCACGAGGCCAATAACGATTGGCACACTGACGATTCGCACTGGAAGTCACAAGGGCGGGGGGCTCCACGATTTTCATGTTAAGAAGATTATCTGTCTCCGCTAGGGTCATCTTGATCAAGTCTAAAAATGAATTTGTTAAAATTGAATTCGTTTCAAACAAAATTTTTTTTACAAAAGACAATGGTACATAGAGAAAAAAGCGCAGTGAAAATGATTTGCAAAGTACAGTAAATCACGAGAAAATTAACAAAAGCTTAACCGCGGGATACGACAATGTTATCACCGGGTTTGGCGCTGCGAGGGGGAACCACTGGGTTATTCACTCCAATATGGTGAAATGAGCACACGGTGGCGTCAGGTATGGTCTTGTTAGGATCCGGTAGCTCAAATCCGACAGGGGCAGGCATCCTTTTGTCATCACCTCTGGCCAATCGTTGGTTCGCTTGTCCCATTCGTACCACTTAAAATTTAAAGACCTCGATTTTCGCTCTTTGACTCGTACATATATAAAATAAATACTCACGGGTAACAGCAATATTGATTAACAAGATCAAGATGTTGGCGCACATCAGGATGTCAAAAGCATCACCACATTTCTCTCGGGAGGAGAATACCCATTTGGAATCGGCATCATTTGGTCCAAGGTGGAGTGAAGTGTCTCGTGGGGAGCGACCGCTGGTGGTGTTGCCTACGCTGTCACCGTCATGGACGTGAATTGATCCACTGCCACCCATGTCACTGTCGATGGTATTGGTGGTGACCTTGATAGAGTTGGTCCAATCAGAATCCTGCAATGAAAAGGACATTTTGTGGATTGCGTTACCCATATTGATTTCTAAAGTATATGTAGTTAGGAATGAGTAGCTCAGTGGTCAGATCATAGAGTGGTAATCTAAAGGTCCGGGGTTCGAATACGGCTGAAAGCACGCCTTCACCCAGGAAATTAAAAAAACTAACACCCATCAGGGTCTGATACATAGAGAACTTGATTCCTTTTGGAAAGGGGCAAGTTTTTTAGGCGAATTTGAATATATATGTACAAATACTAGGCAGTTAAACAAAGGTTGGAAAGAAATCTTTTTAACAAAGACACTGGTAATAAGCAATAATTATATCGCAAATGAAATACGCATTTAGCGTGAATAACACGATATTCAAGGATACCATGCAATCATAAAGTCTCTGATTGCGCTCATCGATCTCATCCGGGGAAACGACCTTTGAGCTATTCTTTTTTCGTGACATTCTAAAAAGAGAAAAAATCACTTTTCGTTCACTATTTACAGCTATAACAGATTTGAGCAGAGGAAAAAATGGGTGATAGAAAATCCTTTTAAGGAGGGATAAGCTCGTGGAATCCTTTGCTCAAATCTTATGAGTGGCAGCATCTTTGAGGGTAAGGGGTGCACTAAGGGGTTTAAATAAACGAATTTTAATGTGATTTTCATCACAGTAGCTTCGTACGGCATTGTTCCAAGATCGATTGAGAAGTCGTTGATTGGCCAAAGCACCTCGGCGATTGTTCCCTAGCAGAAAGTCATTGTAAGTCCGCTCTATGGTGCACAAAATTAAGACTTGCACAGACAATTCAATAGTCAAAAGCACTATGACTAATACCCAAAAAGTAGCATCAGAATCTGACATGGATTTACCGAATACGGATGCCATAGATCGAATCTGAAATAAGTTCGTTAGATGAATAATGGGCAGTATGAGAGTTAATTATCATGAGTACATGCAGAAAAGAGTAATTTCACAGAGGTAAATTTCAGTCAAAAATTTTTATCAAAAGGTATTTCTCTTTTATTTGCTGATAAGTCTCAACAAAACCATTTGGAGATAATTGCAACATACGTTCGGCCCACATGGCAGTGCACAAGTTACTGGCCACATAGCGACCCAATTCAGCTTCACGTTTAACTAACATACGCTCGCACACCTGTGGTCGTGAATAATGGGACATAACGGCCAAGGTACCTTAAAATCTTGGTAAAGACCTCTGGAAAAGGTTACAGAAATCACTAACCAGTCACAGCAAGGTATTGTTCCCCAGTCAAGCTACCGACGTCAAAAATAATACAGGGCACAATGGCCTGTCCATTACCGGCAAAGACGATTCCGGAATCGGTTAATGATATTTGTCGGGCATAACCAGCGAATCCAGCATGATAACGAGCAAAAGCAGAGGAGAAGGTCTTAGTCTCGTCATAACCACCGAAACGTTCTCCGAGACAGTCACGCACGATTTTCTAAATAGGGTTTTAGTTTTTTCGGTGACTTCATAACATCGAACTTAGTTCTCAAAATGGCTCGAAAAAGCGTGGGCGTACACGTCACGACTATTTTGCCACGTCACCAAAATATCCCAGCCTGAGGTGAAATTGCTTACCTTCAGTAGACGTATCAAACTACGCTGACCAGAATTCCTTGCAAAAAGAATCAAACGCTGTCGATCCAATCCAACCTTCGTGATGGAACGTACCAAAGCTGAAAAAGTAAGTTACTTATATAGAAAATTAAAGTTTTACTCTCTGTAGGGTTAAAAAAGTTCCGTCATTTACCTTCAGGGTTTTCAAACAATCGGGGATTAACTTCGTCAGGATTAAATCCGTGACTCGCCACTACGTGATGATATCGGTCATCAAAATCTTCATCCTCTCGAGAGCCAGGCACATAACTCATCAACTGGGCGGTCATTTCAGTGAATGCGTATACGTTTGCGTTCGGCATGTCCAGCACGCGTAGCTTGGTGGAACATGATGTGCAGGCTTTCTCTATTTCATGGAAGGGTACCTTTTCAGCGTCATGACACAGCATCCCCAAAGATCCTAAGAGAGAGATAAGTCTAGAGAAATTTTCGAGCTTTTTTCGGAAGGTACCTGATCGTAACTTAGTGGGGCAAGTACAGAGGGAATTTTGACGTTCTTCAGCTTCACGCAAAGCGGCACCAGGAAGTCCGGTGTCAATGGCATATGATAATTTTGTCACATAATTTACATCACCATAAAGTCGAGAATTATCTGAATGGTACATGATAATGATTAAGTTTTTTTCCTTTTTTAAAAAATAATTAATTATAATGTTACCAAACCTTTTGATCTAATCTTTGGCCAATCACGAATAACTAATCCGGTCTCTGTGTCAACCTCGAGTCTGTCTCTGGTCATATATTTTCCTGCTGGTACGAGATATGATATTGTATGACCTGGTATATTGCAGCGCTAAACAAAGTTAAACTAGGAGATGTAAATTCAATAATTATAAAATTACCTTATTTGCAGAACCCTCTTCACCGGCCACAAATAGTTGTACCCGGGTTCGGACAGAGGTATTGTAGGAGGCGGTACGGTCATTGCAGAAATTATCGCCAAGGGCCAAAAACCGAGCTTCAGCATGCATCTCGCCGGTAACCGGCTGGCGTCTAGTTACTATAACAATGTGTTAAAGTAGGCTTTGAAAATTAGTTAAATTATATTACCATGACTAGGATTGTCGCCACAATTTTCCCGATACACGATGTTGCCCAATGGATCGAAGTATTCCCCATACTTGGCACCATTGAATACGACTCCATATCTGTCATCATATGATAATCCAAGGCCAGTTCCAGTAAAACGTATCAAATCTTGATCGGCGTCACCAGCTTCGTTTCGATCAACTTCGTCGATGTTTGTTACAAGCTAAAATTAAAAATTATTTCATTAAAATCTAGTTCCTTAATTTATCACATACTTGGTGACGACTGTCAGTCAGATATAATCCACCTTGCCCTCTGAAAAAGGTGACTTTGCCAGTGGAGCTTGACCGGATTCGGTAATCGTGATATAGTGACCTGTCGCGCATTATCTTGGAATAAACCATGCCAAAAGTGTTCTGTTGGGTACCGCCATTTGACAAAGCTTTTTAGGTATTTTTCATGATCTAAGCTATTACTGATAACTCTACCAATATATCAAATACCATCCTTGACCACGTTCAAAATTACTTTCGATACTGAGATAAGGATTCTCACGAGAATATTGGTCCAAGGGAATATGGGGAGTACTGATGGTGCGACCAATGTACGGGGTACGATGTGTCATCTCGTAAAAGCCTCAGCCGATTTTTCGAATATTCTAAAAAAGATATTGTTACTCTATTACAGTAATTTTCTCTAGGTAATTCAGAGGTTAAAGCGCAATCCATAAAGGCACAGTTCAATAATTTTTATTAAAATTAAAAAAGGGTTTTCTCTCTGGGGCGAAATGACAAAATGAATTTTTCATGTTACGTCTTTTAGTCAAGCTGAATGTGAATCCTGTGACCAGAGGTTCTTTCTCCGGGAAAGGTTGGCCATCTGTTAACCAATCAGAGCGTGCTAATAAGTAATCGGATATTGTTTGGGGGCAGTCAGGTGGAAAATCCGACATCAAAAATATTTTTCAGGAACATCAACTTGAGAAAAGATCCTCTTCCGATGAAGAATCAGGCTCAATGAAAATTGATGAGTCACAAGAGGTGAGACAACTCTCCGAAAAATTACTCAATTCACCGAATAGAGAAAAAACTCTTCTTCCTTCGATGAGTCATTCTACAATTTTTAAGAACCTTTAAAATAATCCGTAAATCATTCAGAGAAACGCAAGTACATCGTCAAAAGACTTTTCCGTGGACTCATTCACCTCTGACCCAGGACCGGTTTCTGAAGTTTTTTACAATAGATTAAGTCAATTACGATATGTTCGGAAGGTTACTTTGATAGGTAGGAAATACCAATATATATATATAAATTACTTCCAAAACAAACCGATTAAGAATCGGTATACGACGATGAATCAGCCACCACGGAGGAAGCTCGGGGAAAGTCACCCCAAAAGAAAAAACTCAAGGTCTGCGACTCCAGCATGCCAGGACCATCTACGGGCATTCAAACCAAAATTGATTCCTTTGGAAAGAACGGAGAGAATCACGGAAAGTACCAGCGCAAGAATCCACGAAACGAAAACCCGGAGAATGCGATCCCAATTGAGGTATGTGATTTAAAGTAACGAGAATTAATCTTTTGGGGTGTAGATCATAGGAAAATAAGTAGGCTAGTTAGGACTTAGATGGGATTTTTAGTTGGGATTTTTAGTTGCCGACCCTACCTACCATACAAAGCGACTTGATTTCGTTATCAGACTGTGGCGTGAGGGAAAAGGGGGGACAGCATTAGATTTAGATAATAAAAGGGTTAAACAAATGAAAAATGGTTTTTTGAGTGAAATTCGCAAAATAGGTTATCTATAGATTCATTGGGTCGTATAAATTCTCTCCAAAAAAGCACCATATTGCTATGGTTTAAATACAATATTTTCAAGGTTGACTCAGACTGTACGGCAAACGATTTGATCAAGAAAATCGACAAAGCTGGTAAGAAAACAGTCAAACCTTCTGCTCTCTTGGCCAAAGCAGCAGCCAAAAAAGGGGTGAAAACTGATAAGCTCCCGAAAGGCACCACCACCAGGGCTTCAGCGAAATTGAAACCATCCTCGGAAGCAGTTGCAAAATTCAATTTGCGCAATTTGGGATTGGCGAAATCTGAACATGATCTCCGATATCAGATCCAAGAAATGGTCGGTCTACTTACTGCCCAATTTCAGAAAAGTGACCTCAGTGTACACCAGCAAGCAATGATGAGTGCTTTCACGTTGAAAGAGTTTCAACGTATCAACATCTTCACACATTGTGACACCGCGGTCTTTCACCTCTGTGGAAATACTCTCATTGTGGACACCATTGATACAAGATCAGCCAATCCACCTTCCTCATGGATCAGAAAAATGGCACAAAAGAATGGTTTTGATGAAAACATTCGAATGGAGGTTCATGACAATGCCGACGAATCGACTATCTCAGCAGTTTCTGAGGCAAATGATGCTAACACCTCTGGTACACTTTTTCCATCTATGAACTCTCAGGAGGAAGTTGCAGATGAGATCAATGATGATTTGGTCGCTAATATGGATCAAAATGTCAATTCAACATCTCTTGGACCGAAAGATCTCGAGAAAGGTGACTTAGAACCACCTCGAAATTGTTCAACCCCGGAGGAATTTCCCACTCGAATGGAATTGAATTCGAAAACCACCGACATCCTCAAGAAGTTGGATCAGGTCCATGAATTATGTTCGACCACCATGGGCGAAGTGGACGAGCTTAAAATCAAATGGCAAGCAAAAGAGGACGAGAGCGTTCAATTCAAGGTAAAACTCCTTTTCAATACCCTTTATTAATAAATTCTTTTTTACTTGAGCTACCATTAAAGTTATTATTAGACCTCAATCACTGCTGAGCTTGGGGCCATGTCAAAGGCCAAGGAAGCCAAGAAATTGGCCAAACAGTTGGGAAAGAAAATCTCAGATGTTGAGGAAAAACTGTCCAACACCTCGGTCAATATCAATCAAGCGCAATCGGAAACGATTTCTGTAAACAACGTGATTAAAATTGAGACCATGGCAAAAGAGATCGAGAAGATAAAAACTAGCTTGGCTCTGGTTTTACATAATGGCTCTCAACCTTTGGATTTGAACTCTCCAAATACTGGGGCATGGTTCAAAAACAAATTTGAATCGATGTTACAGGCACCAGAAAGTCGCCGATATATCAAAGACACCATTGATACAAAACTGGCTACTTTCCAGGTAAGTGACACACTAATTTCTGTTAAAAATGTAATTTTTACAAATTAATTAACCTATAATCTTTACAAAGGTCAGCACAACCAATATCACTGTGTCCGTCATTGATAGAATCAAAAACTGGGCAGTTGAAGGAGTCACAGAAGACTTTGACACTCTATGCGGTCTCCACACAAAAGAGATCTTTCTATCACTAACAAATGATATCGAAAAATTAATTTTGAGAGAGGTAACTATTTCTTTCACAAACATTTCTAAGTGGTACTTACTGTCAAACTCATTATCATTTTCAGACGGAAAAATCAAGACGTGAAGCTGAGAGTATGTGCTCGGACATTTTGGACGAGTTAACTCGGCTCAGAAAGGAGACCAAGGAGGCAAATTGGACTCTAGAAAGAGCCGCCTGTGCGCATATCATCCAGGTTCTCTTCACCTCAGGGGGAGATCAGGTCAAATGCATAATTGAATCTCTAAATATGCTTGGTATGGTGACCCCTAACTCGGCCAAGGACATTCGTCAGGTCGCCAATGAAATCATCTCCATACAAAAAAGCAAAGGTTTTATTGATCTGGTGGATTTCAAACTTGTTTTGGCCAAAGTTTTACCAATTTCGGACGCCGAATGGTTGAGCACTATGGTTCGGAAGTCACAAGAACTTTTTGGCACGCCAGCAGAATCAGTGCGGTTTGAGCCGGCCGATTTGTCACTTCTGGATGGCACTTTCAACACTACGTTCACGCCAGCGGTGGAGGTGGAGAAGATTGTGGCACCCATGCAACCGCTAAACCCTCTGGCCACCAGTTCAGCAACAACCCCAGTGACAACTAGGAATGAGGTGTATGCGCGAATGGAGAATCTCAATCCAGAATTTGCTGAAAAACTTCGTCAATTTCAGAGCGAAAATCTCTAAAAATCTTCCTGAAAACAGTGTTTTTTTCACAGCAATCTTATTCAAAACAATTTATAATTTTTTTACCACTGCTAATTATCATCTGACACATCCCACTGTAAATATTCCAGTCCTTAATTTAACCATTAAATAAAATTTCTTGTTAAAATTACAAAATAGGCTTATATGACTTCAAATGTAATCGACTATTTAGAATGAGACGTAGACACGTTACCCACCAAACAGCTCCGAGATCAAACATACTTCATATGCTACGATCTGAACAGGGATGTAAGGATTTACAGACGGAAATCAGCAATTATATCAGCAACAACCCGTGGGTGCCAATTGAACTACCTTTGGAAGCTCTGGAAGGGGATGTTCTTTTGATACCGATATTCAGTACAATATATTCCATGAAAAATAGTAAGTTATGATCATAACAGTCAGTGACTCATCCTCTATTTTCAGACGTTATTCGAAACAATTGGTTCAGAGCACGTTTCGCGTATGCACCAAGTCATCGATCGTACAGAGGTCCAACTATGTGTCAATTCCGAAGAGGTCTTCATAAATTCACACCATCGGGTTTTTATGAACGCTTAGAATCACGTGCACGTGGAAATCACCCTCAACATGACGAACGTTACCAAGGAGCCTTTCCGGTCAACATTAGGGACGGACAGGGGATACCAATAAGAGGGATGAGTCCAACCATCATGCAATCACCACTAAATGCGGTAATGAAACACCAAATGGAGCCAATCTTGGAGAATGATCTTCGACCGGTTCCAGCACTGGTACAAGACTTATCTGATCGTTTTGGAAAATTTATGGGTGAGTTTTCAATATGTTTTTAACATACATCTTAATAAACCTACGACCTCTCAAAGGTTCGTACAAGGGTCATAATGTCTGGTAGAAAACACAAAATTTCAATTTATCTAGGACTCACTCTCGATATCGAAATGAATCCTTAAGTTAAACCCACATCAAAAGTATATCCCACACAGTGGGTCACAAAAACAATTTAAAACCAAAAAAATATTTTTTGCAGGGACCAAAAAAGTCCCTTTTTATCTCACATTTTATTTTTAAGTGCAAAATCAAACGGGGGAGCTATACGTCAAAGTACAAAACGCTTTCAATCCCCATCCGGACCCGGAAGGGTGGAACTTTTCAATCCAATGTTGCACAAAAGAACATCTCGGAGAAGACCAGTATGATTATCCACCTATGAAACCAATCTCGGTCATGGCAGGAGACAGACCGGACTTAGTGCAAATGTTCGAAAAGAGATTGGCTCAGAAATTCGATGCTAGGTACTCCTGCTCGGACACCTTCTATCCTCGTGCTATAAACACTTATTTATAAAGAAAGTTTCTTTCTTTCACTGCCAAAAAGAACAACGAGTTCTTAAGCTTCAAAGCATTGCCTGCTACCTCTGCAATTTAATAATAATAAAACAGTTAACTCATTAAAACGATAATGTTTATTTTTAATAATTGTCACAACTTTATTTAGAAATAGTAAATGCGAAAAAGGTTTAAATATCCTAACGAAATTGACGTCTTTGGTTACCACCATTACCATTGGGTTTATTTTGGGAGTTGTTTTGACCATGTTGATTACCATGATTTGGACCGGTACCGGAGTTCGATGGTTTTTGACCTTGGTTTTTCTCGTCAATGGCAATGTCGCCACCGTTTACCACGTTTCGGGTGCAATCAGACCATTGGTGGTAGCATTTCTTGTGAACGGGGCAAAAATAGGGTTTATCTAAAAATAATATATAAACAATAACATGATAATAACAGTAAATGGTAACTCACCATCGCGGTCGTAGTTGTTTCGGTCACCATAAGGTTTGTTACGGCCACCGCGACCGCCGCGCCCACCACGAAAACCTTGATCATTACCACGGTTACCCTGAGAATACTGATTTTTACTCCAATCATCTCGGCTGTTACCCTTCCAGCCACCACGGCCTCCAGCATTTCTACCACGACTATCTTTATTGGTATTGACGCCGTTTTTCTTTTGAAACTCTTCAAGGGCTTTCTTCGACCCCTTACCCCCTATGCAATCCAAAGGTGGTGCATCAAGAATAGTTTTGGTAATACCAGTGTTATACCGCTGGATATTATTGGCCAGCTCCTGCCTATCTTGCTTTGAAAAAGCAAGGAAGTTCTAAAAAAATAATTAGCTAGAATAAGAAAATTTGGACAAACATTGGTCTTGTACTAACCAAGGACTCCAACCATTTTCTTTTAGCTTCACACTTGGCAAATGGCAGATTCATTTCATCCAAGACATCATCCAAGGGTCCTTGTAAGAAAAAGGCAGCTTGATATTCATTGCTTTCTAAAAACAGGTGTCACTAGAATCTTCAATATTAAAAAACTTCATTTTTCCTTAATACTCACCAGGGGCGTAAGAACGAACTTCAATCTTCAAACTTTTTTTCAGATTGTTCAACATGTGTTGCAAACGACCAAAGGACAGATCCAACATGCTCGGACCATTGATAATACCCCATATATCAACAATGATATCTTCGGAAGATTTGGTCATAGAGCGTAGCTCCCTATTGGGAGCATAAAGCATTTTTCCACTCTGGATGGGACCAAAGTCCAAACCGGATCGCTCACGGGCACGGACCAAGGCTTTTCTCTCACTCTCCAAATCCTCACAGATGGAGTTCCAATTCTTACGGGCGCTTTCAGCTTTCTCGCGTAACTCGGTCATTTTGGTGGCGATACGCAAAGAGGTCTGGTCACGGACGGATCCACCAGCGTTGGCGCCGCTCAATACAACATCGGAGACGCTGGCGTTCAAGGTACGAATGGTTTCATTTTGAATATCCGTTGGAGTACGAGTATTCTCGGCAACCATGTATTCAGAGGCTAGAGTCTCAAACTCTTTACATTTCAAGTCATGAGATTCAACCTCTTCACGACACTGAGTTTGTTTTTTGGACAAATCATTGATACGACACTGGCGATTGTCCACCTCAAACTTGGCTTCGGCATTGATAGATCCAGTGGTCCCGTGCAAATATGCAGCAGGTACATCAGGGGTAAAGAACCGCTTCACAACGGCATTATTGGTGGCAACAGTGGTGGTACCGACGTTGGTACTAGTATTGTTTGAACTGGTGTCCATAATTGATAAATTCCTAAAAGAATTTCTCATTATCAAATCGATAATTCCCAAATGACAAGTTATCTTACCTAGCTAAACTAATTGTTCTGTCTCAAAATTCCCTAACAATATTAAAGTTGTTAAATGAAACATTTACAAAATTTTCAGTCGAACAGCTCGTATCTAGAACTATTGACAAGGTACGATCCTTCGTTTTGCTGACGTGGAACACTTGGTGCAATCTGATTGGTCAGGAAATCCAGCAGCATACTTAGTCAGCAGCACAAGAGGAAATCCTTTGAAATACAGCCGAGTCTCACGAGGTTCGTTATAATTACGATAATAGGGTGTTGACTCATTTTTACTGGCGCTAGGAGTAAGACAAGCGGCTAAATGACGACATCCAATCACTTGATAGAAATCAAAAGATCGGGAGAACAAAGTGGAATAACCATCGTCATATCCATGCATGTGTCGAAGCATTACAAGTTTAGAGATCTTGGGAACCAACCCCTGAAATAATCACTGTGAATAAAACTGTCCTTTTTTAACTTGACAAATCTTAAAAAACTGACACACAAAATGATTTGACTAATTAAATTAACCTTTAGAAAGGGTCCAGACAAAACGCGAGGAGGATAAGCATATGCTACATCGTTTTTCTCAGCATAACTAAGGTAACTCATTCCGTCCAAACAATGACTTTCTGGGAACGGAAATTCAGAACAAAATCGCATACCAGTGACAAGTACATTCGCGGGATCGGCAAAAAGGTCAAGATTAACACCCAAATTTCTTTGAAGACGAAATCCAAATTTGGGTTTTAATCGGGCAAACACGTGACTGATTTCTCGGCTAGGAGCATCGGCTTCCTGTCTATCTGTAGATACCCATTTTAAGCAAAGGTTAATTCGGTGATCGGTACAGAGCTTCCGTATCTTCTTCAAAACTCGAGCCAATTTTATGTCACGGGCACCATGACCATTCCATGTCTCTACAACAGCCACGTTGTCACATAAGACACACAGTCGCTGATTGTAATAACGATCTCCATAAGAATCAATAGTGACGTAAATCACATAAGCCTCTTTAACATGGATACCCATTCCACAAAGCCATAAAGGGAGAGCGAATTTTCTAAGTGAAAATCCATTTTCACCGGCAACGGCGCTACCGAGTCCTCCTCCAGAAGCATCGGTGTAAATCTCAAGGACAGGACCCATAGTAACGTGATCCTCTGTTCTCCAAGGTCGAGATAAATAGACATAATCCAAATTAGCCCAAGTAGAAAGCTCGTCAAACAATTCAATCACGTTTTCAACATCGCTATATAACATTAGGTCTGTCTCAGCACGGGGACCAGCAAAACGAGCCATATGTTTCTTAATGGTATAGTTTAGCTCTCGAGTATAAAAACCCCAATTTTCACAAACAAGCATCCAAGACATGATTTTTCCACGGATTCTTTCCAAAGTATTAATATTCAAATATCGTTGGCCACCAATGGTCAAACCTTTTTTGAACTGGTCAATCATTTTACAAGTTTTGACATGTTTTTCTTTCGGAACAGTCACAGTTTGCTTTTCAGTATCAAAGTCGAAACCCAAGAATCGTCCTTGTTTCACGGGTTGAAAATGTGATTTTCCCATAGAAATGAATCCGCCGAAGGCAACCAACAAACAGAAAAGACAATATCCACCAACAGTGGTCTCATTATCACCCAAAGGTCTCAATAACCTTTCTTTCAGCAATCTATCATCAAGATATAAAAGGGTAGGGAAGCCACGTCGGTTCAGAGCAGAGACGGCTACGCGGTTTAACCACTGAAAGATCGACGGACTTTTGGTTAATCCAAAGGCTAGTGATCGATGAGTCAAAAGCATTTTGCCAAACAAAAGTCGACAAAATGTCTGACTTCTAGGGTTTATAAGAGCTTGTAGAAACCCCTGCTGATCATCGACCACTTGAAAGACATCATCCTTCTCAACAATCGTAAGAAACTTGGCAGCTGTGTCCAAAACACAAGACGGTTTAGGAAGAGGGGCAGTCACAGTGAAAGGGCTTCCATCGACACAACATCTCTGAAACAATTCGGCTGTTAAAACGGTATACAATAACGACGTTTACCGGCTTATTTGGTTCCACGATCCAAGGTAAAATAGCTTGGGCATCCATATCCTTCCCTAAATCAGTCAGTTCTCCAACTATCCGAACACAGTCCTGCTGTAACCAGGATATCAGCTGGGAAACAATTACATGCAAATACTTAAGATTCTTTCCACCGGTGGCATAGAAGAAGTGATCTTTTTCTTTCTCAATATCCTCACAATAAATCCTTGGACAATATCCACAGGTAGAGTTTTTCAAACAATGTTTGGGATCAGAGTAATCTCGATTTCCAAGTCTTTGATTAGTATATTTAGCATCGCGTACCGGAACAGTGTATAGTTTAACATCCTTGCCATTCACCTTGCGCCAAACAGGTAAATCAGATCCGCGTGGTATATGTTGTGAGTAAGACAACAAATCAACTCCTTTTTCTAGTGACTCCTTGATATCTCGGACATTTTCACTGGTTTCATCATTGCTGAATGAATCAATCTGATGCAAAAGGTAAATATAAGACAAAACAAACCTCATTTCATCGACAAAACGGGTCCAATGCTTTGAGAAATCAGACCACATTCCTCCAACAAAATCGTCAGAATGGCGAAAAATCATCTTAGTTATATCGGGATATCGTGTTAACCTAGGATCAAGACCTCTGTTTTTCTTATGCCATAGAGTCCAATATTCAAACTCGTGAAGTAATGTTTCACTCACAAAATTCCACAACCAGAAATTGCTTTTCTCATCAGCAGAGAACGGTTGACCGCGGTTGATTTTTGGGTTATCAGAAAAATACTTCCCACTTCTGACAGAATTCACCCAACCAAGTAAGCCACCAGGGATTAGATCACCCTTGAAATTAACGGCACGAACCTTTCGACGTCCCTTTTTTACAGTTGAAACTGAGTCGCGCAATATTTGGGTCATCTCGGCGAGATCCTTCTTATCCCAATCATAAGGTTGAGCAGGCCCCTTTTTATGATATTTGAAACCGGATCGTAAATTCAACATAACGCTAGCTTTGTCTTCCAAGGGATGTCCACTTTCCGACTCATTCTCATCCTCGGAGGATAATTCGGGAGCACCATCGCACTCACTCATCGCTTAATTTAAGATTTGGTCACAGAATGCAGTGGAAAAATCGAAAAATATGAAAGCCAATCCAAAGGGTTCAAAAAGTTTGTCAGAGTTCGTAAACAGATACTAACCTTCGCTGAGCTGATTGAAATAGAATTGGAAAACTGGACCCATAAAGAAATTTTTGCTTCATGGCGGTATCTAGAAACCACATCCAAGCAAGTTCTAACACACAGCGGTCTTAAAAACAAACTGTATGATATCAAGCTGGTTTTCGAATCAATGAGTCTCAATCACTTTGACAGATTCTCGAAACAGATCAAACTGATACAGAACAATTATATCAATGAAAGAATCGACAAGGACGAAAAACCTTGGACAAAACGAAATGCGAATCGACCACCGTATACCGTTTGGAAACGTTTCGCTAGTTATATGGAAAACAAATTGGACGATTTCGTTTTCTCAAACAAAACAAAGAAATTACGAGTGCACCAAGGCCTCTTGTCGTTAATTCTGGCTAGAAGTTGTGGAGCAAGACTAAAGGAGCTTATGCGGATCAAAATCTCGGACATAAAACACCTTGAACTTAGCCAAGATCAGTTACCATATATTAACCTAAATATAAGACGATCCAAGTCAAATCAAAGGGGCAAAAAACAACTTAACTATAAGTGTGTCAAAAACCCTATAGATCACATCCTATGTCCCATCAGAGCCTTAAGGGGATACCTAGTAGCAAATCCTTGGATTAAGAAACAAGGGGATTATCTTTTTCCCTCTGAAGAGGATCACATGACCTTCGCCGTAGACTCAAAGGCCATGACAGATGTTTGGAATAAGATTAGTGTTGAAATGAACTTGGCACCTCACCATCATCCACAAGCCCACTCAGGTCATGACTGCTTCATCATCCTGGCAATGGCGCAAAAACGACCAAAGGAAGAAATCCTTGACGCCACCCAGTGGAACTCCTTGGAAGTCCTCCCTCATTATGTCCAAGGACCGAATGTCAATGGAATAAACCACTCACTGGCCACGACAAGTGTCCAGGCCCTGGACGAGCTCATGAAAGACTTGGTAGAATACAATATCAAGCTTAATAACTGAGAAATTACACTGCATTATACCTCTGCGTTTACAACTGAGAAAATATCTATAAATATATGCAAATAGAACATGAAACTTTTTCGAATTTGATTTTATTATTGTAGTTTGAAATGCCAAAGAAATGGCCAATGACCTTTTGAACTATACCTTTTGGGCTAAAACAACCACATATTGGGCACAGAACCCACAGAATGCCGTTAGGCCCGTAGCGGCAGCGGAGGTTTTTTGTCAGAGGTCATTCTTATTTCTTCGTAGTGAGTCTTAGGGGATTCTGTAACTCTTTGTACCTATGAAGTTTTTCAAAATAGTAGATATACATTAACTATCTACGAAATTGGAAATAAAAATAATTTCGTGATAGGCGAATGGATTCTCTAGAATCTTTGAAAAATCTTGGAATGTTTGTTTTCACTCACCATTCTCGAATTTTTTAGGTAAGAAACACACCTACTTTGGAAAGCGCGATTTTTTCTGTAAATCTGCGAGATTTTCTTCCATCCCACCCTTCAAGGTACATTCTTCTTTTTTTCTTCGTTCCTCTTAGGGGATTCTGTAACTCTTTGTACCTATGAAGTTTTTCAAAATAGTAGATATACATTAAATCACGATTTAATTAAAGGTTTTGTGATATCGGAAACATTTGATGGGTTTTATGGGTTTACCACAACCAAAGACTTTTGAAGGGGTCCAATTTCCAAAA
>SCLD01025326.1:0-18026 GCA_004367895.1 Oikopleura longicauda
ACAGTAAAGTGGGGTGCGCCTTCCCGATGTGAACAACGAACGTGTTAACTGGAGGTTATTTTTGTGTATTTTTAATGGCAAACCTCAAAAATGGGCTAACCACAATCTCTCCGTCCCAGTTTTTTTAATCCCTGAGAGTTTTCTTCCACAAATGGTGTTTTCTAGTAGAAAGTTGAGTTTTTTTAAAGCGGAGAGTTGCTTTGGCTACTCTAAATTGTGGGTACTACTAAAGTTATTAACTAAGTTATGTTTCATTTTGGTGAGTTGAATTGAATCATAATTTATGGTCTATAAACATGAAATAAGGGAATTTAAAAGAAAGTAAAATGGGAGTATGTAATATATCGTATGTTATATCAAGAATTTACTATCAAGACTTGATAATCAAGTGAATTATTTTAGATTGCTAAAACGATGGTATGTGACTTAAGGTCATTTAAGTTTCATTTTCGACGATAAAGTGCGGTTCACTATGAAGTTATAAATTTTAAAGTTTACAGTGAACTGGCCAAAAAGTAAATTGGTACAACTTGATGAATCATTCATGATTCTTTCATAATATTAATTTCAGTCTCAAGAGCAGAATTTTTCTTAAGCAATTTCTCTAATTTAATTGTCGTCTCCATTAATTCATAGTACAAATGCTTCAAACTAGAATTCTTGATAACTTTTCGCTCTCTTTCTCCAATCTTTGCCGAATATCGATTTAAATATTCGCCAACAAACCAACGACCAAACTTTGCATCGAATTTGTCTTCATTCATGTTTGTAAAACGTATTATTGGTTCGCATCCACGTCTTGTTTTCACCTGTTCGCTGAATGGTTACGATAAAGAAATGAGGAAACCCTTGTTTTATCATACTGTATGATTCATAAAGAATGCATCCCACAATAAATTCATCTAATGGAAAAATTACCTGATCGAACCTGTGAATCGGATATGTTCTTTTTTTCGTTCTTTTTTCAGTTGTGTTTTAACAACTTTATTTAATATTTGTGTAGTTTGAGCCTTTGAAAACGCATTTCCAAACTCCAGGAACCTGATATCGACCTTTGTAGAATTTTTGTCCAACATGTATGATTTTGGTTGAACAATTGCCAAACCTTTTTCTATTCCATTTCCTTTCCGAATAAATGCTGGTAAATTTTGAATGAGACGATCTCCTTCTTCTATGAAAGAAACGTCTTCATTATCGATAAACTTGTCTGGTGTATCTTCATAACGGTAACCACGTTTGGTCATACCTTTTTTGCTTTTAATAAGTCAATATGAATTTCATAACTCATGAAATACTTTCCATTTTCAATTGTAATACTGTTTGAAATACATCAAAATATTTCGATTATTATGGACTTCTTCCTGTTTGCAACTTCATCATTGAGTTTCTTATTCCATCTGAGCTTATAAATATCTGGTCCGATCATTTGCCGAAGAGATAGCCCACCAGTTAATTCTTTGTCAAACTCATAAAGCTGTTTCGCTTCCATTCTAAAGAACAAAAAATACAAAATTGAACCTTTGAATTTATAATTCTCCTAAAACCGCAGAAATATACAGTTTTCAAGCACATGATAAGTTATTTAGACTAGGTAGGGTTGGTCACGATGGGGTGTTCACGCCAAATCAACAGTTATTCGATAACGATATCCGTATCATGCTCAAGTCCAATCGTCGTATCCCTCGAATTTGTCAATCCCGTCACAGTTGCTCCTGGACCAATGATACAATTTGTTAAATTACACTTTTATCGTTCATTTTAGGCAAATTCGGTGGCTCAAAAGTGATTGAAGGCGCCATAACGTCTTTATGATATAGACCTGACATCATTTATTTCGAATTATTAACTTCGTCTGGTTTTGAAAATTTTGAGTTTGGCTCTAGTGTGAACCGAGATTTATATAAACGAACGATTTCCTTTGGTCCAATCGTAGCGTCACTCGATATTATACAATTATTTAACCTGCATCCAGCATTTATCGTTACATTACTGAATAAGATTATCTATTTGTTCTGATAGATACTGAAAACGAGTTATAAACGGATAATAATTTACCTCATAACTATGCAATTTTGAATAGATACCAGAGCACTTTTGATTTCGCTAGGATTATTTGCTGCATATTCAACTTTGAACATATCACCGATAATTGACTTTCTAATAATAACTTTCGACAAGTCTTTTTTCACTTCAGATTCATCACCAGATCGTTCAAGGTCAGCTGTACGCCTTTCGTCTTCAGCTTCATTAAATCGCTCCATATTTTCTCCAACAATTGTATCTGCACACACCTTAAACGGAAATCAGGATCTAGATGATAATTTTTTATGGAGACTTACATCAATAAATTTTTCTTTCAAATGAGCTGAGTTTTTGAAATCTTTATATTGTCCAGCTAAAAGTTGGCGTCCAACAATAGCCCTGTGTGCCTCAACATAATTATGAAGACTATTTAATCTCCAAGTTGATTCTTCATCAACCAGTGCGTAACACTCAAATGGTTTTTCAATACCAGATTGGTCCAATTTGGTTCCAGGAAATTGACGTTTCAATAATGATGGAATAAGCGATTGTCTTATTGAGTCGCGATCGTCACAATTTGCAATAATAAATTGTGCAACATCATTTCGTATCAGAAATACTCCTTGGTCGTCGAGATCGGTAACAACTTCTATATGATCACCTGCTGCCATTACTCTTTTAGATAATTTTAGTTCTTCGCTTTCTGAATAAAAAAATGTAATTCAAATTTGACAGCGATATTATTTTCTCACCTAAACTCTCTGTATCCACAGCCAAATGAAGCTTCCTTATTTTATTATTGTGATGATTATCACCACTTAGAAAAGTCAATTTTGTCGGTGGTTTTGCTTTATAAATTGCTTCCCCTCCTGGAAACGCTGCTAGGGACGAAATTGTTTTTGTTGATGGGCCATAAACAGATGTGAATGCTGAATCTGTTGTCCTATTAAATTTTGCCAATTCGCGAAGTACTCCACAGTGTAAAATATCAACATATACAACCAGCACGTAATTTGGAAGACCGTCACATACTTGGGACAATTTAAATAGACCCTAATAAATAATTCATAAATTCGCGGATGATTCCATCGAATAGATTACCTCAGCTAGGGTATCAGCAGATGATTTTGGTTCTTCCACAAGGAGCATATTAGCTTGAGGAATTCTGGATTCAACTGGAACGATTCTTTCATTTTCTTCATATTGTACAAGGTCATCTGGTTCAATCGCAACAAATATTTGACTTTTTTCGAAGCCAGCACTTTCTAGCATTCCTATCGAATGAAAAAGTTGAGGCTAAAAATATGAATCAAACAACCGGCCTATCGTCCGCAGATTCCGGGATAGTACCTTGTTACCCACAGAAAGCAAAGCTTTGGAGTTGCCTCTTTTATTTGCCGATCCGATTGTACTCAAGTTTGATTCATCAAAATCTCCAGCAGCTATAATATTAATCAAAACCCCTTCTGACTACACAATCATTACCTAAGATGAGTGCGGCCATTTCAATTGTATTACTTTGTGTTTTATTTCTAACTTCTCTACTCGACTGAGAACGGCTTCGATTTCCATTTCTGATGTGACCGACCCTGTCCATATCTAAACAGGCTAAACTTATTTTTTGTTTCTATTTATCGATCTGCTGTGGAAAGCACCGGTGGTAACGATTTTGCGAATAAGTCATTGATGAGTCACACTAAAGTGTTTTTTTATTAGGCAGTTGATATTGCACAGAAAGAATTCTTCTCTAATCCCACATTTTTATGGTACCATCCCATGAACATGTAATCAGCTATTTTCATTTCAATACATAGATTTTTGTGACAAATACCTAGAAGGTGTACGAGAACATAAATAAGCCAAAAACAGCTGTTGCTTTATTTGTGAATGAGAAATGCATTTGATTTCAAATAAGTCAATCTATTTGACTATTTCTGATATTGCATTCTAAATCAGTTGCATATGATATGCAGCCTATCACGGTCACACGCAAAGTCTTTTTGGGCTTATTTTTAGTCCAAACGTATCATATTTTGATATGATTATTGAAATTTTCCTTTGAAGTCTCATGTGGGAGCCATTTACAATCGATGACGACTTGATCGTGAGCTCTAAATCTTGAATAAAGTCTTCCATTCTTCCAATCCCAGATAAACATTTTTCCTTCGCCATCGCCAGAACACAAATAAGACTGATCCGGACTGAAGCATGGCCGACAAGCGTATCCAGCAATCACGTGACCCTTGAACTCCTTTTTCTTTTTTGGTCGGAACTTTCCATTAGTACAATCAAATACGCAAATCTTAATTTTAATTTTATACCTGGTCGAGACGTCAACATTATGAAGACGAAAAGTTGAACGTACCTTGTTATCAAGTGAAGTTGCAGCCAAATATTTCTCATCGGGTGATTTTGTGACGGCGGGCATCGAATGCATGCCAGGATCTGCAATGTATTTGAAATCAACGGGAATATCCCATTCCCATACACGAACAGACTTGTCATCTGATGTTGTCACAAAGCGACGATTATTATCGATAAATGTTATAGTATTTACTGGATTCAAATGCCGATCGTATTGCTAAAAATGCATAAGTACAATGATTTAAAATGATGACCGTACCTGACAAATATTTCCAGATCGTGTATCCCAGCATGACACCTTCTTATCGTTGCATCCAGCAAGGAATAAATGTTGTCTGTTCTCATCTGGATTGAATTTAAGACAATATGGAATTTTCCTATTTGTAAGTTTGGTGACGCATTGACCCGTCTCAGTGTCCCACAGTTTGATAAACCTATCGTATGATCCCGTGATGAATTGTTTCCCATCTCGTGAGAAGTCCAGCGTTCTGACACCCTAAGTAAGATTCGTTTTCAATGTGATTCATGTCATCAAAACATACCTTGTTATGACCAGAATATGTTCTGAGCATTCTTCTTTTTCCATAAGTCTCCCAAATCTTGACTTTACCGTCCATAGAAGCAGAAAGAACCAAATGACCACTTGTTGGAAACAATTCGATAGTGGTAACTCCCTATAAAGTGTCTTAATTGGGCTTTTATAATTGTAAATTACCTTTGAATGTCCTTTATATGTGTGAATGAGTTTCTTAGGAAGGAAACAACGTGCTGGCCGAGCAGCTTTGTTGAGATTGACAGCCTCATCTTGAGGGGGATGAAGGTAATTGCGACCAAGATAATCATTAGGATCATTGATATGAAGTGTTGTGGTTTCATTTGTAACATCAACCTAAATAAAAAGAATAGCTTTCATTCAACTGATAATGAAACTTACCTCTTCTTCATCTCTGTTAGCCCGACGCAAAGCCTTCTTTGCACGTCTCTTTTCTAGAATTTCATCCATTTCTGCTCTGATCTCCCCTGAAGCAGCCAACTCTTCATTCGTTTTCTCATCTTTGAATCGAGCCCAAGGACCCTTCCAGCCTTCAATATCGCTCGGATCATCTGCTCGATCTTTTTTTCGTCTTTTACGTTTTTGACCAGTTTGCCAAATATTCAAACCGACAGCATTTTCATCAACACCAACTCTGACCGAAAAAATGAAAAATGAAATTTCATGAGAAAGTTACTTACCGGGAGATGACTTGTTTTTCTTCTTGATGCATATCTTCTTCATCGATTGGTTTTGAAGGGTCTTGAGCATAACCATACGAATGATAAGTTTTTCTTTGTGTTTCGAAAGCAAAATCAGAAATATGTTCTTTTTCGGCGTATCCAGAAAGCATGTTACTAAACATATACTTTAATTCGTATTCGGCTTATATAATTCAGTTTTATTCTTAATCGGTTATGATCAAAGTTAGTATTGGAATAGATTCATATTGAACGAGGAGTTTTTCTCAGAATGTCCAAAGATCCTCCCGGACCAGTGGTCAAAACAAAACGTTAATCATTATCATTTTCTCGACCAACGGATCATTTGAATCAAATCATTTTGATATATGATTATGGTTACTGTATAGAACACACGCATCATATGGCATCATTAACCGAGTCAACTAGGGGTAGTAACAAGCATTTTCATACTCTGGTAAGACTGTGGTCAGGAGAAATTGATCAGGATGGTTTCCCGGACATGGTCAATTAAAACTCTAATGTATTTCTAAACAGGTAATATCTTACCGCATAGCTTTTGATTGATGAGTCTTGTTGGGTGCATCAGGACCCTGTTGTGGTTTATAAAGCTCTTCTACAGTTGGATTAAAAACAACTTCACCACCGGTTGTATCAACGTGTCGCGCCCCTGCTACATCGTATTTTGTAATCACAGTCGGAGCTGCTACGATTTCCATTTTCAAAGTCGTCTTATCACCCGCCAAGCGTGATTTAATCACTTTTAAATGTTCCGGTTGTTTTACCAAAGCCGCTTCATTGATTCCGGAATCTGATTCATCAGAATCTGTTAAAACGATTTAATATCCCATTGAGAATTGACCACTCGTGAGTCACCGAGTTGCGAAACCACTTGTGGTCTGACCACTGATAGTGGTTTTCGGTGTATGTCACATACAGCATGTGTTTTTTTAGCGGCATCAATTCATTTGTAAAAATAATTATATTTTACCACTGAAACTTCTGATCTGAAACTTTCACTACCACTGAAATGAATCGCTGGTTTCGCAACTCTGCTGTAACAATGACCTGTTTTAATTTCTGTATTGACTCCAAAATAAGATATTTGGAATTTTCACGAGTACTAAAGACTTTAGACTATTGTCCGGAGATCTCAAAATAAAAAACACTTGGCTTAGTATTCAAGGTCAGATGAAGTTTCATACGAAAATGAGTTATCAAGACTAAAAATGACCGTTATAATCGTTTCCTGATCCACCATAAGATCCCAATGCTAGGATTGAGTCCATTTTCTCTAGTGAGATTCTCGTTCAATCTCGGACTGACTTTCCCCCGAAAATGTTAAATCGTTCGAAAATGAGCCCTCCGAAAAATAAATTCGTCGAAACAACAAACTAGCGACTTCTTCTCAATCCGCGTAGGTTAAAAAATATACTCTCGCGGAGACTCAAATTGAAAAATAGAGAATTTTTCGAAATTTTGAACCCTCTGAAAATAATAAAAAGGTTAGTGCGTATAAGAAGCAGGGAAATACCGATAAAATGTCCGATACTTTTTGTCCTTTTTTGGATAAATTATTTATATAATAGTCCAAATCGGAAGATTTAAATTGAATTAAGAATTTAATGTTTTACTACTACAAAGTACTACTGAATCACTTATAGTAAAAATAAGTTACACAGACCATACAATGGGCTAATTAGCGGACATTTAAACGGAAAGTATTTTTTTCAAGTCTGCATTTGAGCAAATATTAGATCTGACCTTGGATGTCCTTTTCGACCAGACGTCATTATTTAAATAGTGATGCAACCATAGGTGACAAACCGATCGACCGGATATGACCGCAATCGACCGGAGATAGGGCAATTCTGCATAACTTATACAATATTACATGATATAAATCATATATTATTTCGAAATGAGGCGCCATAAGAGTGCATGCATGAGATGTAGAATTTCCTAAATACTAATTTCCGGTTCGAACAATAAGAGAAAAAAATATAATGATGCATAATTTATGAAATTGTTGTAGGGTGTCTATATTTAGAAATAATTGGTTTCATCCTGTTGATTCTCAATGATCACTACTCAACTGGTATCATGAGCAGGGCAGAGTAAACACGGACATGGACTGAATTTATAAACAGACCTGAGAAATTATTTTAGGAATCAGAAATGATATAAAATGGACACAAGAAGCGGAACTATTATTGATGGTCGATATGAATTTGGAAATACACTCGGAAAAGGAAAAGGTTTTAATTTTTTTTAATCCCTTGGTCATTTATTAGATCAAATCGAGTTATATAACAGAAAGTTTGACGTAGGACTTTAATAAGAAGTCACTTTATGAGCTGACATTGATTAATTTATTAGAACTTAAACTGGTGAATCTATAACGTTATATTAACAGTTAATTACGCATTTCCCAGCTCATTTGGTCTCAATATCAATAGTATTTGATATATGATATAATTTTTGAATTATAAACACTTTTCTTTATATGTATGTATAGCAAACAGTCTGATTTTTCGTTGAACAGATTCTCATCTGGAAAAATAATCAAAGTTTATTTGGCAGATGTGAGTCTTTTTAGGCTGATATTTTCGAAATCCAAAATATTAAAATGAGGTTAATAATGGATTAGCTAAAAGTAATAAAAATCATTAAAATCTCCCACAAAGGCAAATTTGCAATTGTCAAGAGGGCGAAGCATTTATTAACTGGAGAAGATGTTGCCATTAAGGTCATTGACAAGAATAAAATTGATGAAGTCTCCCGCCTACACATTCATAAAGAGGTTTGCATTGCGGGTTTCTAGTTGGACAAATCATTCTAACACTACCCTTTAAATTAAGGTGAAATGCATGAAATTATTACGTCATCCACATGTGATAAAACTCTATGAGGCGATTGATACTGAAACTCATTTATTTCTTATTATGGAACTTGGTGATGGAGGTGATTTGTAAGTTTTTTTAATTAAGGGTTGGCTCCTCGGCAGATTTTGACTTTCGGATTTATGGTTCTATGGCTCATGCAAATAAATTTATTTAAACATTTTAGGTATGATTATATTATGAAGCATGAATGTGGTTTAGAAGAATCACGAGCTAAATGTTTCTTTGCACAAATGGTTACTGCGTTATCATATTGTCATAATAATTATGTTGTTCATCGCGATTTAAAACCAGAAAATATGGTTTTATGTTCTGAATCACAACACGATTTCGTTAAATTAACTGACTTTGGATTTTCAAATGTTTTCGAAGAAGATAAAACATTACAAACATCGTGTGGATCGTTGGCTTATTCTGCTCCTGAAATTTTACTTGGTGAAGAATATGACGCCTCTGCCGTTGGTGAGTTTTTTTCACACGTCCCTTATTTCAAATTATCCCACGAGTCATATAATATCATTTAGACGTATGGTCGATGGGCGTGATTTTATATAAACTAGTATCAGGCGAGGCTCCATTCGCACATGCTAACGACTCTGAGACTTTGACAATGATAATGGACTGTAAATACGACAAAATTGACACTGTTTCCGAGGAATGCAATGAGTAAGACCCCATCGATATTTGAAGAATACATATAAATGGTCTTGTTTAGCCTGATTGATCAAATTCTGAGGCGGGAACCATGTGATCGAATCAAAATTAATGATATTATGAAACATCCTTGGCTGCAAAATATACCAAAAGAAACCTATGAACCATGTTCGGCTAAACATCGAACATATTCGAAAAAGAATTCGAAACTATCGAACGACCACGAAAAAATTTGTGGTTATTTGAAATCACTTGCCAGTATTGAAGAGATTACAGAAGCCCTATTATCACAAAAGTTTAATTTTCTTACAGGAAAGATTAGTCAAGATTTAATATTTATGGTTTTTGTTTAATTTGACAGATCTGATCCTAATCTTTATTAAAGCTGCTTATTTTTTATTTGCAGAGAAACTGCATCGAGCGCGACATAGACAGTCAACTCGTACAACACCAAGGTCAACTCATATATCACCAATACCTTCTCTACCTCCAAGCCCCAGGTAAGATTTTCTTACAATTTTAACATCTAATAATTAATTATTCAAGATCAACCTCACCGACACCAGGCACCTCACCACCACGATCACAACGTCATTCAAGTGGTAAAATGTCTCCTGGACCGCCCTTCCCGCGCGAACATTTAACAATTACACCGCGTAAAGGGCCAGTCACTCGCGAAGGTTAGTTTAAAATCACCCACCAGAAAATAAACTTATATCTCTAGATTTACTCAAGGTTTGTAGCATGGTCTATGCGAATTTTAATTTTGATAGTTGTTCGGCAATAGGGTTCGACGGACAAGGAGGTACCTATGTCCCCGGACGATTTGAAGAACAAGATATCGATATCTAACATAGAGTGAAAAATATATTGAGTAGAGTTCTACTCAATAGAGTATGTCCATATTAACCTTTCGATCGGATATGCGAAATATAACTGAGGTTATTCCCTTTATTATTTCTTGAGTTTGGCTAATTTTTTATCATAATTAATTACAAATATTTGTTAGGGATTGAACACATGGCAGAGGAAGAGCGCTCCAGCCGATCTCAGGCCACCACAGATTCAGAAGATGATTTCGAATTCAACACAAATCAACCAACCCCCGACGAGATACTCGCTGCAGCCGATGCAAAGTAAGAATATATAAAAACCATAATAGTTTGTATAGAATATTCGTCTAGATTACGACGTGAGCGTTACGGTGAGCCAAACTCAACCGGAAGTTCAACAGGAAGTCAAGGCAGTAGTTGTGGAAATCAAACTGGATCAGATCGAAATGGAACCGAAACCAGAACATCAAATGAAACCTCGGAATCATCTAATTCAAGAAAAACGAAGAGCAGGAATTCTGAAAAGCACCACAGGGATAGGAGCAATAACGGAAGAGGATCCAGATCAGAATTAAAAGAAATTCACGAAGAGCCAGAATCAGAAGATGACGATTTTGATATCGAGGCATCACCAAGACAAAACAGATTAAAGGTATGTTTTTATAAAGATTTATGGTCTCTAAAATATCATTAAGATGGGTTCATCACCATCTTCAACGCGCCGTCGCCGTAATCGTCCTGGCGAATACCGAGACGATTGTACTTCTCCTGTTCATGATATGTTTCCTCCTTCAACTGCTTCATCGGATTCTGAATCTTCTGAATCTAGGCGTACTTCATCACGTGATCTAAGTGAGTATCTTCAATATTTTTCACACACAGAATAGAAACGACGAAGGTTATCTTTCCCCTGAAATGGTCTGATATTTTATTTAAGCTGTATATGTTGCTCAAATCAAACATCGCGAACGTCGCGATCGTGACAGTTCAGATGAGCGCGACCCATCTGAACCTAAACCGGATCGAACCGGAACGAACCATAATCATCATCGGGCATCCAGAGATACAAATGATGCCTCCAGCAGTAATTCTTCAAAACAACAAAGTCAACAAAATAATGATGATTCATCCTCAATGACACATGATGATGACTCATCAAAAAAGATAAAAGAATCATCCCTGATTGAACCGACCACCAGAAGGCGCCATCGCCGAAAAAAGAAACCTGACAAAGATACTGGGTTCGAATCAATTTCGGACAAGAGGTATTTTGTCTTGTGTCAGTGACGTCATCATTTTGTTGTGACGTCATCATTACATCAGGAATCAACCAATCAAAAATCACTGTTTCTCACCTCAAGAGGGAGCATGCTAGCCTCAGGTCATTTGTTCCCGTTTGTGCCACCTACGCTTGTATATATTGCTTGTTGTTGTTTATTTGTTCTTATTTGTACATCATATGTGACCTTAAGTGGCTCTCCGATGACGTCATCACCTCAATGTGCCAGCCAATGGCCCTTCGCCGTACCCTCCGTTACATATCTAGAAACAAATGGCGAAAAAACGAAGAAAACCAAAGGCTGCTGTCATATCACATAATCCAAAGAAACGAGCCAATCCTCCGTTTTTGAGTATTTTGCTTTTTATCTTCTATTTTTTTAGAAAAATGGAAAATAAAAAGCATGATACCCTTTATGCTTGAAGAGAAAGAGCTTATCTTTCTCCTTAAATATGCGCGTTGAAACATGTTCTCCCGAGCTTGAGATAGTCCATAAGTTCACTATTGTCACCAAAACCTATATATGGAATGATATTTTGACTCTTTAGCATGTCAAGTGATAACCTCATTACGTAATACAAATAACGTAACAATGGTAAGGTAATCACTTAATGTGATAAAGTAGATCTAGGTGTCACAGCCTCTTACTTAAAAGTATTATTTCAACGGTCAATATTTTTTGAAATCGAATTTCGAGACTGGTTAAAACTAAAGTAGAAAACAATTTCTTAAAACTTTGACCAGGAGCCGCATTTACTTTTTTTTTATTTTTCCAAAGTCTTATTTTGAAATTATATTATTACGATTTTATATTTCAATGAAACCTGCCAAACCAATAATTTTGGCTTTTGCATTACCCAATCCATTTTGACATCCTCAAATTTGGGTTGATCTCTTTCATATTAATTTATTGGGACCCATGAATATATATTTGTATTTGTGAGAGCATCCACAACTATTACGCCCCCGCAGAGTTCGATGGATTCTCAATGTCCTCGAACTCGTTTCCATGCACCTAGTCTTTAGGATATTTTAAAAATTGTGCTTTTTTGCTAAATACAGTACACTTTGAAGAGTTGTCACTCAGACGTTTTTTTTAAGGATCCCGACGCGAAAGTGAAAAAATAAGCTGGTCTGGTTCAAGTCTAGTTGATTTTCTTTTTCCTCTGTAGGATCCTTGAAATCGTATATTCTTCAAAATTTAACTCCACAAAAAAGTTGAGTTCATGAAAATATATGTAATTTTTGCGTTTGACTGATAATTCTTCTAAGCTACAAACACATGCTCAGAAATTTTATGCTGCAGTTTACTTGAGATTGAACTTATTGTTTGCCATTACTAGTGCTCTAATAAAAGTACTAGATTTGTACCACACCATTACAATAAGAACCATACACCGCTTCTTTCCCAGCTGTTTTTCAGCCTCACGCCTGAACTCTGCGTCAAATTCAAATTGTTCTTAAATAAACTTGCGGGTCGAGAAAACTATGATTCGTTTATTTTTTTCAGTGAAAAATGGTTACTTTATTAAGTGGTCTTTCTCTGCAATTCGTGAGTCTTCAGGTCCAAACAATCCATCGTTATACAAAGAAGTAAACCGCCAATCATGTAAAGGCCACAAATCAAAATGAAAAGCTCCATTTTCGATAACTCGTTTTCAATGACTAGACGAGAGATTGATCAACGCGGATGTTGTATCATGCCCATCCGTCACCGGATGCTTCGATCGGAACTAGAGTAGGATGAGCACGCGTGCCCCAGTTTGCGACACTTTCTGAAACTAAGTTCGCCCTGCCTCTAGTTTGCCCGTGGCACGCATTCTTGCCTCCCCTTAGTTCGCCATTTCCGTCAAACTCTGATTAGAACGAAAAATCAGCATTTTTTGAATAGTTTGATTCTGTGTCGATGAAAACGATCGATTGTCATCTGCGGCCATAGTAAACGTTTGGAGTGACGAAATAGCAAAAAGTTCAGTTGAGTTCTTCAAATAAACGCACTGCTCAAACTTGTTAAATATAAAATACCAGAGGTAAACTCAAAGTGAAAAAAATTATGGAAATTCGACGGGCGTCACTGAAAGACTTGGAATCGATTCTAAAAATAAACGAAAATGTTTATTCTGGGTTGGATTATCTAAATATTCTTTTGTCAGAGAATCGGTTTCCTCTTCGATTTTACTCAGGCCAGCTCACTTACAAATTACGTTTTGGCACCAATCGAAATTTTCTTTAGTTTTACTCAAGATTTTTCGATACCTTCGATTAATAGAGAAGTAAACTGAGAGGTAAACTAAAGAGGTAAACTGACATAAAGTGGTTCGAAGATGAGGAACGACGGAATTTTGTTTTGGATTACGAAGGAGAAGTGATTGGATTCTTTAGTTTGGTGAACTACAGGTTAAGCTTAAAAGACCACTTAAACTCTAAATAGTGCGATTGACCATGTAAACGTGATTTTATTGATCTCATGGTTTAATATCGGCTTTTAAAAGGTCAGGAGATTTGTTGGTCTTTGTCGAACAAGCGCTTAGGATCAAATCGAATTTCAATGGACGAGGTTACACTCCGGTTATTACTAAATGGATTCTTAATTTCATCAAATCAAGTTATCCAGACGAAAATGCAGTCCTTGCCGGGACTGCTTGCCCAGTTTTTCCAGCAAATTATGAAGGCGAAAAATATAGGTGAGGTCAAATTGGTTCTTTTTTTCGCGGCTGTTTTTGACAAAACCTCGTGACCTAAAAAAAGTGATCTACGAAGAGAGGAAGAAAGACACTCAAATGAAAAATATTTGAAAGGAAGCAAGTTCAGAACTGTTATTGGAACAAGAAAATGGATTGTTAGATCAATAGCGGAATTGAATACGAAGAAACTCAAAGAAAAAGTGAACGAGAATTCAAAAAAGAGTGAAGTTATCTCCACTTCAGACGCTTTGAGAAAAATTATTGCTAGTGGTGAAGTTGAATATTCAGAAAAATATCAAAAACATATTGCCGAGATTTACTGGTTTCCAAAAACATATTGCCGAGATTTACTGGTTTCCTTATATATTGGATAATGAAATGCATGGGACAACGATTGGGGGGAAACAGTCTCAATTTTATTCTAAAGGTGAAAAGCGATTTATCTGTACAGGAACAGGTCATCAACTCTCAGGCGTTCTCACCTGTCAATGATAGGTTTTGTTATGACATAATGCAATTTGCAGGCACCTTTCTTACTGATATGTTGCTGATACCTGGTCTTAAGAAAACGTTATCTCGCATGGAGCAGTGAATCCAGTCGGTCAAGAAGGCTATTTCACACTTCTAATAGGTTAAAATTTAAACGTTAAATATTCATTTTTATATGGTCACAATACTACAACAAAAATTTTAGACATTTTTGGAGATTCTGGTGATGAATTCATAGTTCATGTCATCAACCAGCTGACGCATTTTGTGAAAGACGGTGTTCGATATATCAATATCAAGTATTCTTGCAACGCTAACGACAAAGAATTTTTGAATCAACTTAAAGAGATTTTTCGCAATGTTCCGGAACCGATTGTATCTTACATTAATGACCAAATCGCGCCCGCCAAGGTATGAGTAAAACTGAAATCGTTCAAAAATTCAGATCCGTTCATATGTGAAAATTATGTAGAAAATTATGTAGAAATATTGTTGAACGACCTTAGCATATCCATCTAAAGGAATTTCAGCGGAAATTTTAAATGCATCGGTCATCAAGAGCTTTGAGGGTTTGAAGATTTGAATACTCTTTGAATTTAATTTCGCTACGGTAAATTGCCATCTAGTGGCACAGTAAGGCTTCTAAAATTTGAGCTACTAACCCGACCTCAGAGTCATGATCATGGTCTTCATCGATTTCATCGAATGATCTTCTATTTCTCATATTGGGAATCTTTTGAAGTTTCTACAATTTAAGGCGGTACAACTTGTACCAATAATCTTCAAAGTATGAATCTATTCCTGGTTTGGTTTTTCATTTTTACTTCCAATCATTCTTTTTTCGAGGTTGAAAAGTTGAAAATTAGTTCCAGAGGTTTCAAAATAACCATTCTTATATTGATTTTCACATACAGTTTGCCTGAATTTTTTAAATGCTTTTGGTCATAGGTTTGTGTAAACCTTCCTGAGCCAAATTTAATAATTTTCGTTGTCTTCGATTGGTAATAGGTTTTGATGAACTGGTAGAATCTCTATTTAGAGTTTTTTTGTAATGATCGATGATTAGTGCTGAAGATGACATGGGATTGATAGCATTTTTGACTAATGCTGAGTCTTTTGCGAACCCATTCAAGTTTCTGGCTCTAAAACGTATTTTCACAGACAAATTCTTGAATTTAGTTTAGACACCTTATATTTTTGTCCGTCGGGCGATCACTCAATTGTAAGTAAAAATGATTCAGCTTACCTCGACAATTGATCAGAATATATAAAGTTTGTCGCCCGCAAGTGGCAAGCTATTTGAAATCCTAAAATATGAATGACTAGGATTGATCTGGTCCAAAATTTGAATAAAAATTCCATTTTGGACGGTTGGTCGGGGCTTTGTTGAACAAAGAATATGGTTTTTATACTTAGTGTGATGCTTCAGGATTTCTTTTTATAGAACGGTTTTCAACGATGGATCAAACGATCTATTTTCGGAGTGCTAGAAAGTTCGGTTATGATTATTTGGAAGTTCTGGCTCTCAGGTCCGACATTCTTCGCTTCACAGTTAACACCAGTGATGTTACATCACTCAACATTTTGTAACCTCAGTTTTTATGTTCGCCAGCGAGATATCAAAATTAGGTTACCCTTCCAGTCTGAGTCGTTTTGATACATATTAGTTTAAACCTCAAATTCATGATGTCTTTTTCCTTAACATGTCTCCTATCAATTATTTAGACATCGTAATGCTCCGGTCGTCAACAATGTTGAGTCAACATAGTCAAAAGAGTTGTTATCCAAGAATAAATTATACTTGAATATTATATTAAAAAGAGATTTGAGATGCATTTAACCAAAATCACTGCTAAAACTGAGTCAAGTTGATGATGTAGCGATACTAAAGGAAAATTATAAGTTCAATAAGTTTTGTAAAAATCAAGTTATCGGAGTTTTAGGAGTTTCGGTTAAAATATTCAGTTCCGGACCGGAAGTACAAATATCAGGGCAGCGATGTATAGGCTACGGAAATTAAAAGCTTTGGAAATTTCACTCTTTTGGCCCAGGGGAGTTAAATAGGTTTGCCCTGGAGAGTACAAATTAATACTAACAAAGCTATCAATCAGGGATGAAAATCCACGAGTGTTCGTGTTCGTTCGTGTTCGTGGTGTTCGATAATTTAAAAAAATCACGTGTTCGTGTTCGTTCGTGTGTTCGGTGTTCGGTTACTTTTTATGGTTGGTGTTCGTGTTCGTTCGTGTTCGATAATTATCGAACTGTCTGTGTTCGTGTTCGTTCGTGTTCGATAATTTTCAGAAAATCGGTGTTCGTGTTCGTTCATGTTCGTGAGAACACGAACGAACACCTGTGTTCGCTCTATACGTGTTCGTGTTCGTTCATCCCTGGCTGATTCTGGGGATATTCAATTTTTGTTCAATTTCCTAGGAATTTGATTTTGGAATTTTTTACGAATTTTTGAAAATGCGTGGGTAGTGCTTATTTGCGTGGGTGTTTCGGGTCAAAATTCAGGGAAATATTAGGCATCATAATTCCAACACGCTGGGTTAATCAAACCTATAAGTTTCTTTGATTTGAGCTCAACCCACACTTTCTCCAGAGATCGGGCTGAGAAATGGATAAGTTTTCCAGGAGTTGTCAAGAACCTGGCAATAAGGATTATTTTTCCGTTTTAGAAAACTGAACTTTTGGGTCGTAAGCTTGTACAATTTCTAAAAAGAGAAAAACTTTTTAACTGGTACCGTATTGCTCCAAAAATGATTTTTCAATTTCCTCAAAAATGAATTCCGGTGGGTAGAAGCAAAATATTTCGGTTTGAGCTTACGTCTACGGGGAAGTTACTAAGAGTTAGTTTTTATTTAGGTCAGGCTTCTGAAAGAGGTTTTATCACGTGTCATTTTAACGATGTTTTCGAAATTGCGTGGGTTGACCGAAATCAGATTTTTGGTCATATTTAGGACTTCAGGTATTAAGATTTTGGTCACATCAGAAAATTTTTTCCTGATTCGAAATATGTTTTCAAAAAAGGTTTTAAGACCTACTGTCAGAACTGAGCGTCTTCATATGACCAAAATACCGATTACGGTCAGATAACGCGAATTTAGAAAAAGCGTAGGTTAGCACTCTCTGAAAGCTCATGATGAAGCTCGAAATACACTAAATAACAATCTAAAAATATGACATTTTCCAATGAAAATATGATTTTTGACGAAAATTTGTGGGTTTTTGGAGAACTTTTTTGGGCAAACGTTTTTTCAATCCATTTCACATCAGATAAAGCTGTCAACTTTAACTTAAAAACCTGTTTCCAAAAAATCATTTCTCACGGATTTCACTCTAACTATGATTCAAAGCTATTTTCGAAAAAAACTGTCCGTTTTTGAAAATCTTACAAAATAATAATTTTGTAATAGTTTTGTTCAGAAGTGAACGGTTTTCCCAGATTTTTGAAACGATGTGAAAGAAGCCTATTTAATTAAATGACGTCATTTTCTCGTAACCGAGTGTTCATTAAAGCATTACCGACATTAAATATCGGAAGCGCGACCCATCATTGAACCAA
>SCLD01025436.1:0-18024 GCA_004367895.1 Oikopleura longicauda
AGAACATGGTCAATAGCTTGAGTAATGCATTAGGAGTAGATGAGGTCACTTAATTTGGACGGCAAGTTTATATTAAGTTCGATTTGGATTGCCATCATAATTATACAGTAGCCATCAAGGCGCTGAATTTTGACAAAAGTAAATTTTTGGAATCGCCAATTAAAAACTGACTTCCTAGCTTGAAGACTCGATTTAAAATCTTAAAGGGTAAATGATATGCACTGAAAAATGGCGTGGTTCACAAATGTGTATTACACAGACTACACGGTGTAGTACGCATCAAAACGAAAAAAATCTTTCACATTCAATAATTTTGTTAAGTGAAGTCGGCAGTTCTATCTTATACCCGGTTCTATTTCCCCACTTCTTCCTGGGTTTATTTTTGTACAGACTATTTCGAATATCGCTTAGATCTGAATAATGTTAGAAATCTTTTAGATTTTGATCTTGTAATCATATGTGTTCTCGACGCCTATCAGGCGATGTGCCCACCAGACACGAATTTCGAGAATGGTTAAGCAAGTTGAAAAACTTATTTATGGATACTGATTAGTTAGATTTTTTCGGTTTTACCAATTCGTGGGCACTTTCAAAAATAAATACAGCTGAAAAGACTGTTCGTACCCCACTTAGCGATAAGAAATGATTGTTAGTTTGGTAGTCGAGAGCTTGGACTTTGTCAAAAATCGTATTGTGACTGCTTATGTAAACCGTGTCATTATAATAATGTCTTTTTAATAAATTACGGTGAGGACCACGTGATTAACACATGCAAGCTACACGTGACTACGCAAATTAAATCGTAGGCGGTATATTCGAATATTTCCTTCATATTCCGTTGCCAATTGAGTGGTGCCACACATGGAATAAGTCTTGAAGTTGTCTTGGTTGGTGTGATGATATGAGCAATTTCGAGCAAACCCAACCCATTTTAACTGGTTTGGTGCCAAAATCGGTGATTTTACCGCTTTTAATTGACCGCACGTTTCATGTAAAGATTGGTCACCTTCATGCGAACACAGATTTGAAGAGATTTTGACGCCCTTCAAAAGTCTTGAAATTTTTTTTATCCTGCGGTTTTGATCTTAGCTCCGCTCAAATCAGTGTTAGATGCGATAAATCTTGCATCACACGTTCCAAAGCCGAAAAAATTAAACGTTGAACCCCACTTCGAGCGTGATATACATATGTTCAGTCACTTTGGTTCAATATGTACAGCCTTATGAGTCCTTATCGTTTAATGGCTAGGTTTACCACCAAATGTATGCATAATCTAAGCATTTGGCCAATGAAATTCAATTCATTTTCAACGTGATTCAAAATCGGAACGAATGAATTCATGTTCCTTTCAATTTATTGATTTTTATTTTTCAAATTTTCAATAAAAAAAACTAGGATCCATCAAAAACTTTCGATCTGTTCTATATGATCAATAGGATTTTGAACATTAGTTTTGTTTCGAGTCGATGCAAACTTTCGACTATGATGCATACTGACGTTAGAATGTTACAACCCATCCCATTACGTATCGACACAATGTCAAACTCCCTCTAAAAGAGGTCTCAGTCCAAGACATGCGTGGCTCAATACGATTTTTAAACATTTTTACGAATTTTATGTCGCGTACCAATAAGCTTTCTGCTAGCATCAAACGATATATCGCGATAGTCGATGCAAATATTAATATGTTTAGTCAATATTATAAATATATTACGCTTCCTGATAAATATAAGAATCTGAACAGCAGCAAACTTCCAATTGATTTTATGCTTAGATCAGAATTTCAAGTGATAGAACCATTTAATTTTAAGCTTCAAATTCCAAAATTATAGAGAGTAAAAGAATGTTAACCAAATTAGTAGCTTTGGTCCTGCCCAATCTAATCCGACAAATGAACAGTGTCGAACGTGCATAACCCTTATTTTCCGCAAATCTAGAAAAAAATTAACCGAAAATTTCAAAGATAAAAGGCCAAAAGAATTAAAAAATCCTAAAAATTCGAGATCAAAGTCAGATTAACAAAAATCGAATAATTTTGAATTCGTTCCTTTTCATCAAAATCACCTTCTAAAATTCTGCTTTGTTGGAACATTTTAAACATGTTTGCTGCATAAAGACATATCAGCGTCGAAATAAGTCGAATTATGGAAAAGTAATTGTCTAAAGTATAGATTAAGTTGTTTTTCTTTACCAATGAATTAAAAAGCTCACTTTGTCACATGCTTAAAATCCTGTTTTGGCCATGTACAGTCACATTTTTTTATACAGTCAATTGCAGCGTTCTTTTAAAGAAAATATGACGCATTTACTCAAAATTGACATGTGCGTAGGTGTCAGAAACCTATGAAAATTTTAACCTACGCAAATAATGACCAGGTTGATTTTCGGATAACGTTATAAAAGTCAGCATTTTGTATCGAGAAAATGCATGATTCATTCCATGGAGATTTAATTTATGGTTAGTGGGTTACGGTACGGATTCACTGCAAATATTATTATAGATCAATCATTTTTCGATTATGCAACCATCTATCATGTGACATTGATCACATGCTGAAAATATCGAAATTCGAGTAAAAAATTATCATTATTGCTATCCGTTAATCATTATTCATTTCCATAACTGAGTCAACTCCAAATAGGCAGAAAATAGATCTACTACTGTTACGTTCTTTTATTCGGAAACTACCACTAATCTTATTATGTCTGAAGTTTTAGCCGCTCAAAAGCATTTCTAACTAAGTTATTTGTAACAAATTTTCAGTAACAATACATGTTATTGCTCGCATGATTACTGTATCTTATGGTAAAATTGAACTGTCCGGGTACTCCAGTGCGCTCTCGACCCAGTCAGTGATAGTTCGAACATCCTAGTTTAATACATAAAATGAGTTAAAATAGTATTTATTTAATTTCTTACGTAGAACATCCGAAGTACGTTTGATTTTCGGAAGTTAAATTATCTTCATCCTTATCATTTTGCATTTCACTAAAATGATCGAGACAGAAAAGCGATCGATCAAGTTTCGAAATTATGTGATAAGAAATCAATTCAAAATTCAGTTTTTTTTGGGAAATTACCCACGTGACCGGTGATCTTTTTCGTGTCGGATTTCTTGCAATTTCCGAAAAAAGTATATTTTACCTGGTGTCATGTGAAATGAAGCATCTGGTGAAATTGCGGTATCGCTCCATGAAGAATCGGAATAAAGAACAATTGAAATGTATCCAATGATGACATTCATGAAACAAAACTTTTCCGAGTTTTTTTCGATATTTTTGAGAAATTTGAGGATTTCAAAATTTGTTTTTTCAAATTTTGTTAAAAACAGTCCTGTATGATTCCCCATTTCATAAACTTGGCCCATTTTCTAAAATAAGGTTTTAACCACTACACTATTATATCAATTTAGACTTGACGGATGAAACTGACAGCAATTTGGAATTAAGCTAGAGAGTCGTTCAACCAAGTGAAAGGCTTTGACTTGATTGTGGTAAACATCCTTCAAATAAGGGATGAACCTTTCAAAAAATGACCAATTGAGATCAAAAATTTTGATTTTGAGGCCATGTTGTGATCTGTCCACGTTCATTCAAGAACGTGAAAAATATTATATTGGTCACTAGATTATTCAACTAAAGTATTGCAACTGGAAAACTCCATCAACCTAACGCGGGTAAATTATTCCAGTCAAACAGCTACTCTTTCCGATGGTCATTTGGTCAAAATTTCGCTTGGGACAGTATAGAGTCGATGATCATCGGGAATATGCACCCCACTTTATTTTTTAACTAATTCCGAACTTGGAAAGCTAATTGTTCTGAATTGCGCAACAGCGTCACCATAATGGAATTTTCTCTTCGGTCTTTGAAACGGGCTATAACTGCATTCACACCGTACGAGTCACACACCTTGCATAGTGAGTATCACGAATTCCATCTTAAGAAATAGAACATGTTCTAGTAGAAACATAATCATCGACACGAATACGAATTTTAACAAGAATTTTCAAGACTGGTAATTTTGCATCTGAGCGTGAATTATTTTTTTTTCGCTCAAACCTTACCAAATCGATTACTCAATTTGCCAAGGGTCTACAATTCATTTTACTTCGCAGTTGAACGTATCATTTATAACGTTTTTGTAATTAAAGTGGGATGCGTCTTCTCGATGGTCATTTGCCCCATCAACTGTATTTCATCATTAAAATTATAATTTTTAACAAACTAAAAATTATATAACAATTAGTTTTTGGACGACCCTAAAGACCCAAAATTATTTACCACAACTAAACTATTTGACGTTAGGAAACTGATTTGAGCTAAGGGAAGCAGGTCCAGGAAGGATCCCGTTAGGACGTTTTCAATTCTAGAAATTGAAGCAGGCCATAAATAATGGCTAATGATAGTCTAAACAGGTACTTAGGGAACACTAATGGACCATAAGCCTGCATAACTTGCGGCTAACTAGGCTACTTTTGTTGAATCAATCGAAACAATGAAATATTAGGAACTAAAAAGAAGAAATTCAATAAGATCTTGGGACATACTGTAAATATACATACAGTGGATGTTTTGTTAAAACATTTCTGTCTCCCGGGTAATTCTCGGTGAAAACCGTAGTGATGTTTGCCAAATATAACTTGGTCTAATAAGATCACTTCAGCATCATAATTTATATGTGAAGGTGATTTTAATTGCCAGAAACTATCAAAAATAAATCGTCAGCAATAATTAAAAACATCATTGGACTCATTCATGAATCAGATCTGACAAAAAATGACTCCAACTCTGGAACTTTTAAGCGTTATTTTTGACATCCTATTGTATATATTCAAACCACGTGTTCGGTGCGTATGAAACTGAGAATCATAGCTTATGATGAGCTGATTCATTAGTTAAAAATTTTCGGGTTCTAATTTTTTCCCCAAGAAAATTTCAGTTATACCTAGGAGGACCTCGAGTAACCCCACTCTGTTTGATGAATCTCGAGTATTTCCAATTAATATGGATACAAAAATTGGCTTTAACTATTTGGTACAGCCTTAGTATAATTGTCTTTCGTACTTGAGGTGCCCGGCATAACCGGACTATACGAGAGAACTGTGGTATTTTAAACTTGAGAGGATGTCTCTTGAAAATCCTTTAGGAATTCATCAGGCCGCGGTCTTTAAGCGATTTGCATGAGCGGAAATGTCTCAATTTCTTCCAGAAAAATCATCACGATTTACAAATGGGGTTGATTCAGGTTGAAATTAGAATCCGTCGCTCATAAACCAGATTTTTGTCTATTATTCGGTACGATCTATAATCACATTACATTTTAATTGCCACCATTCGCCACGATTAACATTTGAAACATGGTGAACTCAAGTGCCCGCAAGTCGAATCAGTATTCAGACCTAAATATTCACTTGCCCCGCCCCTGTCTATCTATCACTGACTTATCGTGTGATGATTACAGAAATTCCTTTATTTGAACCCGAGTACTTTAATAAGTCACTGAGATATTTTTACTTTAGTCGTTTTTACGCTTATTACTTCAACAAAAATTCATCGTGAGACCGTCTCATAACGAAAATATTTTTGACGAAAGATTTCATTTTAAATTTTTCACAAATTAAAGGTAACTTACTTAGGTACTTTTTTGTAACATATTTCGGAACATGGGTGGATGCAAGGTTGTCCTTTCTTATTGCCCCGAATTCAAAAAAAAAACTGACGATCTTTAATATGACAACCTTTCATTCACCACTAAAGTGGGGTGCGCCTTCCAGATGGGCGTCGCATCTTATTGCCTCATGCAAAATTAGCGCCAAATGACCGTCGGGAAGATACATCCCACTTTATAATCGATAGTATCGATACCTAGAGTGGAACCTAAAGTGAAATATCATCAAAGCTTACTAACATGACCACTCTAATTGTCTTTATATAAGGATTTAAAGAATATTTAAGGATTTTAACTTGAAAATTTGAAAGAATCCAACATTTTAAAAATGGAACCCCTTACCAAAATGAATTACTTTTTCGGTCTTATCTACTCGAAAATCATATCTTAAGAAGTTTTGGTTAAACAAATCCTAGAATAGTGCTGAGGAACTTTCTCCCATGTCAGCGATTCCAATGTCCACTGAATGATGATGGGGTTACTCTGGTTCAAATTTTAACTTTAAATTTTTTCAATGAATCGAATTTGACTAGATTAGAATGCGTTGAACATTATGCTTAACTTAATTTATGGTTGACGGACTGCTGACGTTGATTCCGCAAGTTATTTACACAGCTGATTTCTATTACAGTATGCGCCGTACTCACATGTTATTATAGACCACTGGCAAGCAAAAGAAACAGCAGCATGGAACTGCATTTGATTTAGCTTCGAAACATTCTTGTGTGAATTTTCGTCTTCCACCGTGAATCATAAGTACCAAACCAAATAGCTTATTAGTAGCATACGCAATCTGTTTTTTGATGAATCATAGAACTTTAAGACAACCACATGAGGTGTCGGAGAATCATATCGTTCTCTAGTGTTCTAAAAGGATGACCTAATAATCGCAAAACCAGTATTATGGCAGTTGATCACGGGAGTTATTTCATAATAATTTATCCTCTGAAGCATGTTTTTAACAGGTTTTGGTGTTTTCAATGTTTGCGGGAGATTAGACCTTTCTAGTACCGTTTATAAAAGTTCTGAGTCCTAGTTTTCTGACCACTTTAAACCACAGACTACCCAAGATAAGCCCACCGAGCCATCATATCGGCCGTCAGAAGTCTAAAATAACTCATCTTCATTAAATTGTACGTAGAGAAGCGTTTAAAGGGAACGTTTAAAAAACCGATAAGAGAATGTTTTACAATTGAATTTGTTAAAATACGTTCCATCCGCCATCGCCCTTTGAGCCGCTTTGTCCTTTTAATAAAATAAATTACGTCCGTGTTACCAACTCAAGATTATCCCATTCGAAAATGCCAGCTCTGAACTTTCAGTCAAGTCTAGAATTCATCATTCGTCCCGAACCCAAATGTCAACTGCGAATTCCATGTAGATAACAGAGCGTGGAATGTACAATGCAATCAAATGACAAATCATACCCGCTTAATTAAAGTTTTGAATAGCAGTGTGGTATTAAAGTGGGGTGCTTCTTCTCGGTGGTCATTTCGCCCAAAATTTGCATGGGACAGTATACCTTCTTGGACACAAATCTTATGTAAGGGAGAGGAAAAAGAAAAGGCGCGGGTGGTGCAGAATTCTTACAAAAGATTTATGTCTGGTAGAGACAACGACCATCGGGAAGGCGCATTCCACTTTAGTGAAGTAAACTCACCGGGATAAATTCCCAAAATCCAATAAAGTGTGTAACGAACTCTTTTTCGCCGAGCAAATCGTTGTAAAAAATGAACTTCAGATATGAATAAAATAATGGCCATGATAACGAAGAGAGTTGGAATGATAATATAAATCGATGAAAGTGCAGTTCCCCACACGCGTTCCATATTTGCATGGAAACATTCTGATGTTGGTGCTATCGGAAGGCAAGCATTTGCACATTGATTCTCTTTCCAAGATGACTGTTCAATCTTTCAGTGACTTACTCGACTGGTCAAGTGGCTATAACACCGAGAGTTTCATGATTGTAGTATCATACGAGTTAGTTCAATGAGTCTTTCAATCAATTTTTGACGGATCGTTACACGGTATACCGCGGTACCGAGATTTTACGTTGTAAGCACCATCATTTAACGTTAAAAAAATAATTGATTTAAGCCAATCCTGTCCGAAATCAAAACTCATTTTCTCTTTTTGCTCAAAATGTTTTTGTATATTTTTATTAAAGCTTTAGTTAAAAAAAAGATAATTTGATTAATGAATAAGGGAAGGGTAATATGTAACAGAAATGTGCAAGGAATGAATCATATCTTTAAACATTATTTTATTTTAAAATGAACATCGCACACAGGCCCTTAAATCGTACCTTATGTTAGTGTTCTAGTTGTATTCCTGGTATTGAAAAACTAAGTATTTTCGTAAGAAAGCTTATTACCGGTTCACCATTGAAACTTTTCGACAAGCTACCACAAGCTTATTTCCCAGTTATTTCCTTCTTTTTCCCTCCTAAAAATATAAACGGTCAAATAAGTACAACTTAAAATGCAGAATCTATCATTGCATGATTTCTGTTCGATCATAACAATCTTGATTGAGGTCTGATTCAGTTAAAAAATTTTTGAAAATGATAATTTGAGAAAGTTGAATTGGGAGCGTTTGGAATCAAGTGGGATTAGACTCCATTCTAGAGTCTCTAGAGGCTCCATTCTCGTCAAGGGAGTTGCAGCACGACTTGTGAACTAATCACGAGAGACCCAAATTAAAAATTATAGACTCAGCAAAACCAAACTTAAATGATTTTAATATGCAGTTCAGTGAAAGAGCGTCATTTCTTTTATAATATAATTTTCAGTTTAATCGAACAAACCCAATTCTTCTCGGATTTTAGAACAAGCTAAAACAAATTAATTCAATCAGATAGCCGAATATAATTGGTTGAAACAAGGACAAACAGGTAAAGTCTCACATGACTATTTTGCTTCTTCGCACGTGAAACATCAAAATGTATGGGGGGCTACAGTTTAGCCGCTACATCGATGTATTGGGGACGGATATTTGTGACAAAAACTGACCGGTATATGACTTTCTTTGTCGCAACCATTTCATAAGGTTCATATGCGCCAAAATCGACATGACGGGATATCAAAATTTGAATAGATCTCACTTTAGACTGACATAAAAAAATGACTTTTAATTTTAATATTTATTTTGCAGCCGATGTATGTTAGCCACCAGGCCGATTTCGGTTGCACACCATGATATCAAACAAATAAAAATGTAAGTTTTGTCAAGCCCCTGATTCGATGAAATTGTGAAAAACCACAATCCAAATAAATCTGAAAACAGCCACGTTTGCTTTTTTTTAATTTAATTTAAATGAGCTACTTTTATGATATTTATAATGTTATATACTGCGGTGGCACGTTTGCCAAAAGCATAAACTTCTAAAATGTCTTATTTACATCGAAAAATATTATGAATTGACCTCGAAAATTGGAATTTTTCTCAATAAGACGCCCAAAAGTACTTTGCAAGATCATTCTATCAGTTCCAACCAGACCAAATGGCCAAGGGTGCTAAAATAGTAGAACCGGAAATGAACACGGTGTTGGATAGGAGTTTACCTATCAGGTTTACCTTCTTTCACCTATCTGGACTGTTAACATGTTGACCCTTTTTGAACATGCTAAAATATCGATTCATAAGCCGCTTAGGGTTGTTCAAAATTTGGGTTTGGTTAATTTGATTAGAGACGGAGGTTTTGAGAATGTTGGAACGTTGAACCAGGCCAGGTGGTACTACAGTATAACCCTAAGATAAAAAAAAATCCTTAAATAAAAATCCTTAAAAAAAATCTTAAATAAAAATAAGTCTGGGATACATTGATTCAGACATTTCATGCCAAATTAACCAAACCGTGTAAGTCTCTCGATTGACCGTCTTGTGGTTCGCTCTAAAAAAATCAAAGCTCTAAAAAATGATACGTTAATATAATTTACATTTGGTGGTAAATGTGATTACAAAAACTTTAGTTCGGCAGTTCCATTTAACGTTGATGTCTTTTAGTTTTTGCAAATGATGATAACTCAAATTTTTCAAACAGACTGATTTTTTTCCTTTGAAAGTAAAATGTATATCTTGGATACACACGCTGGAATTCAAAAAGATGCCACGCGGGACATGTCCTTTATCTCCTGCTGCTTCACTCTTTATCTATTGCAAACCTTTTTTGGACATGACAATAAGCGAACGGAAGTTATCTTGTAACGTCATGCGCATAAATGGTCACTGAAATGAAATGACTAATGTTGAGGTAAAGGTTGAAAAATCGTAAACTTTTGGACTGATTTGAGTGTGTCTGGAGATGAGAACATTTTTTCCGAGTGCGTCTTCAAGTGACATTAAACTTATCAACTTGATTTTTCCACTTTAGTTATTAAAAATTTAAAATAATAATTTGACTTTGGTACTTTATAGCACCCACTCTGGAATGTCAAATCTTACTCAGTCGAAAACGTCCATCCCACGGTGGTTATCAAACTGCCAATATGATACTGGGTTTAACTCGTAAGATACGCCTAGAATTCGCGACAACGGCCCGATCCGGTGAGAATTTCAAGCTTTCAATCAGAGATAGAACCAAAGGTTTAGAAATTATGTATGTAATTGACTATGAAATTAAGGATAGAAATCTCCTTATTGTCAGATTTATTAGTTGTCTTAAATTTTTAACATTTATTCTAGATTGAAGCTATTCAGTTGCAGATAATAATCGTCATAAATCCGATCAATGTTAGAACATGTTATATTGTAACGGTATTTTTAAGATATAAACTTTTAAAATCAAATAAGAAATAATCTCCTGAATCATTTCAAAGTTGAAACATTTTCAGTTGGGAATTTATTCATTTTGAAACAATCGGACGAGTCCCAAATTGTCAAGCTCGAAAACGTCGATTCTTCTGTGTTCGGCAATATTTGGTTGAAGTATCAGTTCGGCAGCTATCAGTGGAGCAAGATAGTTGGCTTCGTAATCGCTGTCCATGATATGCATCAAACCATTAAAGTCACCGCTATATAACGTGCTTCCATAATATTCGCTGCCATATCGGTTATATTCGTCATCTCCCCAATATTCATCACCCCAATACTCATCGAACGACCTATCATCAATGAGTTCGTCAACTACATCTGAAATGAAAAAATCGACCATTTCTTCTCTCTCAAGCCAAGAATTATTGATATTTGCCCGGCATAAAGGGCATGATCGCTGGCCATTCCTGAGCATTGTTTCTAAACAGTGTCCATGAAACCGATGATTGCATCCCAAGGTCTTGAACTCAGTTCGAGACGAAGTTTCTAGGCAAACTGGACATTTTTCTTGCAGTTGATTTCTTTCAACGAAAGCCCTGATACTAAACCCCGGTTTTGGCGGTGTTCTTGGAACAAACGAGCCTTGTTCTATCACACGTTTTGCGAAAGCAGCTTTTCCCGGCATTGTCAATTTAACACGTTATTTGTATAAAATTCAATATTAAGCAAATTTTATTATGTTATATTCAATTTGTTTTTTTATCGCGTGAATTTGGTTTTTAAATCCCGTACATTATGGTGCTAGTGAGCGAGCTTGATCACCTGGAAATCCAGGTAATATCGAAATATATTTCCGTCCCACCGACCGGTTCATTCGGTGGGAGATTGGCAAGATATCGGCTGGAGTTGTTAGAATATTAATGAAATGATTGAACAGTTAATATCGAGTCACGATCAATCATTAATAATGAATCATTATCATGAAGAACATACGCATATTTTTAGAGCGTCGTTTTTCTAATTTTTGGTGAAAACTTTTTCAAGGACTACTCACGACTTCAATTGTAATGACTTACAACTTACAAGGCTGAAAAAAGAAAGTCAAAAAAGGTATGTAAACCAAATATTACGAATACGTTGATCGGCTTTTCTAGCTTATAGAAACTTTGAAAGAGTCACATACAGCAATTTTCTTCAAAATGGAACTTTGAGATGAACTGAATCAAAAGGTATTTATTAAAGTACTTTTGTAAGGTACTTTTGTTGAAACCACTAGAGACAGACACGAGGTCCATCTGACGAGGATCATTCTCGCTTTTTGAATCTAGATTATGAGTTAAAGTACAAACTGTACTCGAACCAAAAGTGTTCCACTTGTTAATTAAAACACTCGAATTCGATAATTCAAGGCATTTCAAGAATTTGATAAAATAAAACCTGAAATTTTACGCGATTATGACTACTTTGAGAGTAAAATTGAGACTTTCATGACCTTCTAATAATGTTCATGCCCTATATACTTGTAATTCCCCTTGTTCCGCCTATTTATGTCAATAGTAATGATATACGCGTCTAGTATACGGTATACTGTATACCGTAACGCGCGGTCTTATCATATACCATGGGTCGCAGAAAATTAGGAATAGGATTGTCCGAACAATCTTAATTCCTTAAAAATTCCTAATTTTCAGAAAATTGCCTATCGTGGGAGTTTTCAAAATTCCAATTTTTTTGAATAAAAGAACGATTTTTGGCAAAAGTTTGACTCATAATATGAGTTTTAAGAACACGATAGCTTCATTATGCGTACCGGATGGTCGATGACAAGTGTTAAAACCATAAAAATCTACAAAAGATGATCGAGTGGCTTCTAATCGGAACATTGGAAACTTTGCTTTCATTTTTATGGTTTATAACGATTAAATTCTTGAACGGAAACGGAATCAACCGTAACAAATCGTGTATATAAGTTTGATTCTAGCGATAAAATATCACTAATTTTTATAAAAAGAGTTATAGAATGAGAAGAGTTTTTATACTTCAATTTTTGGGTACGTTTACCTCCTCAAAATTTCAATCGAAATTTTAAAATGGCCAATATAGTCATTCAAGTTTTAGGGTTGGTTTTTGGAGCGATAGATGACCAAATATCCTACCAAGATAGGACACGATTGTTTCTCACGATAAAGGATGACTTTTGCGGCCCAAATCTAATTAAAGGAAAGTTTGAAAATCCCAAGGGTTCAAAACGGAATATTTTTTTAGGATAATAATTTTCAATCTTATAAGACGATCGAAATGTGAAAATGGTATTTTTCGCCATTTTCAATTTGCCTTCTACTGGATTTGGAGATCGTTGGGAGTTTGGACAGGTAAAATAATCATCAGATCTTATCGTTGAAAAATAATTTTTAGCTGTGTAATAGGACTTATTTTAGGACTATCTTTTTGAATTATTCCGCGATGATGTAACATGCGAATCAATGTTTGCTATCATATTGGAAAATGCAACTTATAAAGAACTTTATCTTTTACGATATTATTTATCAGAAAGTAAATCACAATGGTTGAAACAAGGTCGTCCACGATATAATACAAACTACTACCGTGGCGATAAACCCTATTCATCTTCTAATCAGTACAAAACTGATTTTGCATCAGAGCAAGATATAAGGACGACATATTACGGTAAACCGGTGACGATTGTTAAACAAGCTCCGCCCTATGTCAAATACGAATTCGAGAATGACACACCACAGGCTATCAATAATGGAAACTATCAATCTGAATATTTGTCTAGTTCAGATAAAGTAACTGAGCTGAAAAATTACCCAAGATTCGTTCAACCAGTTGCGACTCCAACATTGACTCCAGTAATGACACCAACAGCAGTTTCAATATCAGATAGACCAATAATTCCACCACCGAGCAGTGAAAATTCAAAAATATTTCAACATTTTGAAAAGCCAGGAACCATTGAAGCAACCCCGACAGCAATGACAATTGCAACACACAACACGCAGACCACTGTAGCTGTTATCACGAGTAGTACGACAACATTGGTAACAGCAACCACTTCTGAACACACTAATTTAGATGAGCTTCATGATAACAAAACATCTGTTAATCGGACAGCAGAATTGGGACAATCAGAATTGGAAACTGATGATGACCTGCTGCAAGTAGATTTTGACACATCTCAAAATGAATTCGAGTCAAGTGGTGAAATTATTTTTGATCAATTTAATTTGGATCCGAATCAAATCTTTGGAACTGGTGATGGGGAAACTGTTATAGTTGAAGACTTTGATCTAAATGATAGTCCATTTGGCGAAGGTTCTGGAGACGACGAAGCTTTGATTTTTGAAACTGACACTTCGACAAGTCAAACGTTTCCATCAACGGTTCGTTCGGTCACTGACGCTACTTTCCCAATAATATCCTCAGTGACAATTTTACCCTCACAGCGTGTCAATGAGGTTACATTCAACAGTGATAATGTAACAAATAGCGAACTTATTGAGAATAACTTAAATGGGGACGCCGAAGAATTTCGTACGGACGAAGAAAACTATGATGATGAAAGGAACATTAACACAAAAACTATTGAAACATCAGTTGAAGATCATCAACAATATACAAGCGAACACCTCAATAATCAATCTAGTGGAAATGGCACTGAAATCAACGGAGTTGGCATTGAAACAACCATTGAGGCGGCAACTAATGAAGTCCCGGTAGAAGAGAAAGAGCAACTTAGTTTGGATATTTTGGATTACGATTCAACGGTGATTTCTTGTCAGGATCAAAGAAATTCGGATTCGTCTAAGAAAGAGTTTTTCCGCCCTGTACTTAAATGTGATAATGGTGGCGTCATTCAAATTGAATATGCATATTACGGTCGATTCAACTCTGACACATGTGCGCGTGGTAAAACCGAATCAAATCAAGCTTGGTATTGGCCCACTTGTGGCAGAAAATTCAAGGTGAGAGTCTATATCGGATACATTGAGCGAAAAATATACTTTTAGGACCTTACTGAAATAGCAGTAAACGAATGTAATAATCAAATAAATTGTGAATTTCATGCAAATCATCGTATGCTTGGCGATCCTTGTCCAGGAGTAACAAAATATACTCTTCTGAAATACCACTGCCAATGATTATTTATTAAAATTTACTCTACCACGATGAGAGTCTCATCACCTGATAATCTTATTAACTAACTTTATTTTTATACGTTTACTTTCGTGTCAATAACCACTTGGTACTCATTGATGATTGAATCTCAAGGACAATCAATCATAGATAAGAATGGCAGATTTGTTTGCACAGTTGATAGAGACACTTCATATCCTAAAATAGATGTTCTTTAATATTTGTTAATGATAGTTTACTCATCGCATTCCTGGATACCCTCTGGATTGGTAAAGGGGGTGCGTTTTCCCTCTGGCTAGTTGGTCCGAATTCCGGTTGGAACAGTATAGAGTTGACGACTATCGGGAAGACGCACCCACTTTACTGTTATAAGCCACCTTTTCGGCAACTAATTTGAATCACTTTGAAAATTAAACAGTTTATTGGAGGTCATGGTAATGCAGCAGAATTGTTTATGATTGAAACTATTGATGATTTATCTAGCTTAGAGCAAGCTTTAATTTGCCTTGTTAGGCAATTTCACGAGTTTTTCCTGATTCATATGTGTCATATGTGTCATCATCCTTTTTCTTTATACAGCAACAATATATTATTGAACATATAACAATAACCGCAGTCAATGCTCCTGCTCCGATTATAAGCTAAAAATATTATAAAAAATGTAACTAAAAACCAGACATCTTACCCATGTTGTATCAAGAATATTGACTTCTGCGGCATCTGGCGAGCCTTCTCCCCATAGATCTCCCGATCCCTCTTCGTTGTCACCAGACCCAAAATCACCCGATCCGCCGTTCAAATCTTCGTCGTCCGATGTATCTAATATTTTTTTTCAAAGTTAAGGATATCTATGTTAGTTTACGCAGCGTTCAATGAATTTAATGACTCTCAATGTGAAGTGGTTAGGGCGGAAATCTTACATTTTTTTGCTGCAAATGTCCCTATTATGAGATTGAATATAAATGGTAATAATCTCATTGTGTTCTTCTGTGATCGTGTTCGCTTTTGTTTTGTTCGTGTTCTCTATCGGATTTTCTATTTTACATCCGTTCGGTATCCGTTCAATCGTGCTGAGTGCAAGTATATGTTCTAGAAGGAGAAGTGGCTGAGGGCGTTCGATTCAGCTCAATGTATAGTTAGGCTAATATGTAGAATGACTGATCGTATTTGCTTTTTCATTACGATACTAAATATACGCAACGCGACAGTTGAACAAATATTAATTTTTTGGCATTATGCGGATTTTATATTTCCTCAAAGCACCAAGTTTACTAGGCGCAGATACATTTTATGATACCAATGTGTTATAAAACACACTCAGTTAAAGATACTCGCCAAAGTGGTAATTTTCTTTATTTAAACAAGTACGCTAATATGGTCCGCTAATGATATATTGATAATATAATATTGTTGTTCAGTAGCCTCAATATTAATGTTATGTTATTCTATACATGTGGGTGAGACAAAATATCGTTGCTGTATTGCCCAAGGACTCGAGCAGTAGCATTTTTGTCGAAATTGAAATTCTTAAAGAAATTGTCAATTTTAATAAAGCCGTGTCCGGGGCTTACGAATTCACCACATTATCTGGACGATGAGGGAGATCGAGAGTTAAAACATTTTGAAAATTCTCAACCCTTTTTTAGAATTTAAATTAATACGTTACACTTACGTAATATTCCACAGAAGCATTCGTTCCAATTGTATTCCTTGTCTGGACATCTTGCAGTGCTATTTTCAGACTCGAGAACAGTTTTGTCGCCGTTTGGTGAGAAGGACATTACCCATCTGCTATCCTTAATTCAAGGTCAAGTAAAATTATGGTTAGTGAAACTGTTTTCATGTGGATCATAATATTAAGCTTACATTCGTTTTCAAAATGAATTTACCATTATTTGACATCCAGACCCTATCCTGATCTTTTTAAAGCGTTAACAAACTTGGCTGGGGGTCAACAAGAATTTACAATTTTCTCAGTCTCAAGAAGTCCCATAAAAACGGCCGAAATGGCTATAAAAGGTCAAACAAGAGATAAACTTCGAAATTCGAATACGCATTCCTCTATTTCGAAATGAAGTTCCTCCAAAGAATTCTAACTTTGAGCAACATATCTCTATCGTGGTTGACGATGTGGTTTGTTCAATCGTTGATGGTATCAATGATGTTGTCATTTGATGCGTTGATGAATATGTGATGGGTCCAGTGATAGACGTCGTCTCTGTTGTCAAAGAATTTCTATGAATCGTTGACATTATTTTTGACGACAAAGTCTATGATCGGATTCTTTATTTGAGTTTCACAGTATTTTACTGGTATTTCTACCGTATCAAATTCGGGTTAGAGAATCCAGTCATTGATTCTCCATGTTTCAAATAAATGACCACAGTTAAAATAGCAGCAGCAACGCTTGTAACACTGACAGAATAAATTCCAGCTATTACTTTCCGAGATAGCATAGCTTTTCGGCAGTTTTTCAAAATTTACCTCCACCGTATTCCTTGAGTTTTCGACTTTCAATGCCAACGCCTGGTTTTAACGTTTTTTTCGAGGTTTTTCTCTAAAACTGACCTTTTCGAATCCATTTTCCAAATGATTTTATTTCAAATCCCATATTCTTGTTTTGGCAAAAAGGTAAAGGAGTATGAATTAAGTATTTAATTAGCCTATTGAAATTTTTAGTTTGGCCCCTAGGGAGCCAAATCAAGAATTTCATTCAAGATCTAAATTCGATCATTTCACCAGTGAACGGACTTTTTGGGTCTTTTATGAGGGACCTATACTAGATCTAAAACGAAAATAGGCATACACTTTTGTGTAATATGAGTATAAAGTGTATGCCTATTTTCGTTTTAGATCCAGTAGACGTCAAACCACGTGACTAAAAACAGCGTTATTGAAGCTTCCGTAAGCCTTTTACTATACAAAATTTCCGGTCACTTCCTTGGAAAATGACGGTGTTATAGTTTGTCACCAACATTCAAAATTACATTGAACTTATGTCGAACCTTATCCCACTGCTTTTCACTGCGTGAAAAATTGGCGCAACTTTCGGGTTTTTTTCCGAAATTCAATTTTTGATCGGAAGTGTGACCGGAAGAGAGCCAGATACGATCACTTTGTAATTCTCCGGTAGTCGCACCTATGACATAGGCCATAGATAGTCAGAATTCCGAGAGATTTTTCATTTTTGGCTCATTACGTAATTATTACGTAACACAGACATCCTAGCGAAAAACTAAGGCCACCAATGATCTTTTCAGGCCCGAATTACCCATAAAAAGTTGTTTCCGGTACACTTCTCGAATATGCCCTTTTCTCGGAATTCTGACTAGCCATAGACGAAAAAACGACACAACCAACATTTCGTTTTAAGTTTATTCGTTACGTAATAATAATACATACGTAATTTACATGTTTGTCTTTGTTTGTTTGTATCGAAT
>SCLD01025437.1:0-42267 GCA_004367895.1 Oikopleura longicauda
CAAAGTACTGAAAGTTAGGTAAAAATGTGCCCCGTTGGTTGTTAGTTTGAAAAAATCTAATTTTTAAAATGTTTTACCTTCAAGAAGTCATTAATTTGATGACGACATTGAATTGTACCACTCGTTCAATATCTAATATGGGCATGGCTCTACCACCATTTTCGTTCAGCAACTCGACAAATCGAGCATATTGAACCGGATCCTGGCGAAGCTCTCTCCAGTTGCAGAACTTGAGAGTTTCAGTGGCACCAGCGATGACGTCATTACGGATTTTAACGTTATATTGGAGGTACTTGGAGATGGTGCCTTGAAGGTGATCATCATAAGATTTGATGGCCAATTTCATCATCTGCTCAAAAAGGCGGTACTGAGTCAAACCATTTTTCTTAGTGAGCTGACCATCCTCGTAAAAACGACCGAGACCCTCATCCACTCTGAGACAGAATTGCTCACTTTGTTCCACTAATTTGGAGACATCCGCTTCAGTATAGGCGATTTTTCTGAGACTATAGAGAAAGCGCGGGTGACGTGAAACTTGGCTACCATATCTCGAAATCATGGTGGCTACCCGAAATCGGGTTGAAGTATCCTGATGCTGCCGGATAATTGCAAAATTGGACTTGACCAAAGTCGGATTACTAACATAAACCGACGCATTCCATTGAGTGAGCCGTAACGCCATGTTGAAAAAAGGTTTTAGTTTTTTCGAGTTTTTTGTGAAACTGAAAATTTTGAGCAAAAAATTCAAACCAGAAAGGGGTTCTAGAGAGTTTTTATTGCGTAATGTGTTGGGCACAGAAAGAAATTATTACGTAATGCTCGCATTCGAAGGTGATAGAACAAACTGTGTTCTAGAGACTTACGGCTAAAGTGATATGAACACAAAATTCGATATTTTGTAGCACAAAATTTTATAAGTTTTATAAAGTTTGATTTCATTGCATTGGTTCACCGTTAACTGGTTCAGTTTTGATATCAAAGTCCGAGGAGAATGAAGTTTCGCCGGTTGAATCAAGTAAACCATGAATCAAGTCTTTCAATTGATATTACTATGTCAGTATAAAATTACACTGAAAATGAGAATAACAATTATTTGTTATTGATTATGACTCATAAAATATGGTATCATTCCTGACGTGTCAAGAGACTGTTTGGTGGGGTCAGAAACTTTCTGAAACATTGATAATGCCCTATGTTCAGGGAAAAATATGTTGACTAGATCAAATGCAAGCATAGCAAGGTGGCCTCGGAGATAATCAATGTCACATTTTTCAGTGCCATAAACTGCAGTTTTCAACGAAAGCTGAGTGTCTTGTGCGACGAGGTCATATCTTGGTACCATTTGACCGGTTTTGGAGTCTTTAACCAGGGCATTGGGTAATTCCGCATTAGCCTGTTTGTATTCAGTCCACTGAAAATGTCAAGATTTTAGATGCTATACCACAAAATGTGAATTTTTTACATAGAACAGTTACTTTTACTTTTAATCTTATATTGTACTTACAGCCTTATTGTGTTTAGCCGTATGAAAACAAGCATAAGACGCCCAATGACAGTAAGAGGCCAAATATTCAGTGACCAGTTGCTGCGCAGCTTCAAGAGAAATCGAGTCATCATCCAATTTTCTCATAAGGATGAGATCCAGATTACAGTCAATGAAATCCTGAGCCCCAATTCTGGGGTAACCAAAATAAAATTGAGTGATTAACTCTTCTTTGATTTTAGCCTCCTTGACATTAAATGGAATCTGGACATCATTAGTACGAGTTTCCGGTTTATCAGAAGGATTAGCCGGGGGTGGTGTGACTGGCGGTTTCAGAGACCCAGAAGTTGCATTTGAGACTGAATTTTCTTCAGTAGCTGGGAGTTTCTCAGTTTTCATAAGGGGCTTAGTCTCAGGGTCGCTCATATCTATAAAAATATAAATTTTTCATTTCGATTTTCAGTTGTGGTAAAATACAAAGAAATCTTTTTCGTAACACAGATTTTAGTGCACTGGAAAAGAATATTTTTATATGATGACGAATCAGATTGGTCGAAACGTCATGGCGTAGGTGAGGGAGGTGACGTCATATGAGTCATTTTGGACACAATAATTCTGAAAAATATAAATTGAATAATTTTATTATTTTATCGCTTATGAAAATTATTTATGAATATCTGAGAGAGAAAATGCCTGAGTGAAAATACTGGCACTGAGTCAAATGATAGTTTCTCATGAGAAACACGATGAACCGATAAAGAGACCACCGAAATATTATCAAAGATTCCTCTCCGGCTTGTAGATTTTTAAGTGGCGATACTCCAACTTTCATAGTCAGTTAGAAAATAATTGTCTTCTAAAGAGACATTTTGTTCCTTTTTTGACGGTCGTGCAAAAAGGTCTAAAGAAGACAGTTTTTGACAACAAAGCGTACTGTCAAGATGTTAGCGAGAGATGCCGCTGTCGCACTATTATCAGCCTATAATTTTACTCAGGAAAGGTTCATCGTGGTATCATAATTTGATTGACGCAGTGTCTATTTTTGAAAAAAGAAACGGTGTCTTGCCTAGCATCCTATTTTATTTTTAGTTCAAAAAAGGACTATTTCTGATAACTAGATCAACGCATTTTTTCGCTTAAAAATGATTCTTAAAAAAGATCTTGGTGATTTGGTGCTGCATATTCAGCACGTGGGGGCCATTACCTACTCCGTCAAATAAGGAGTGGTTTAGAAGATTATTTTTCTCGAAAAAGGTGAATTTATGGTTCTCGAAAAAGGTGAATTTATGGTTTTCACACCATTTGTAAATAAGTGAACTGTAATATAGACAATATAACTGTTAGAAAACAGTTAAAAAACAGATTTGCTGCATAACTTATGATTGTGACTAATTTTATAATCCGATTTGATTATTCTAACCTTACATTTAGGAGTCCATTATAAAAGACTTGATTCAAATATTAGATGCTGATGGGGACTCAAATATTCAACAATCATTGACTGGTAAGAGTCTTTATATCAACTAAGAAATATGAATGAATATTTTACAGGAAAAGCTGTAAAAGCACAAGTTATATTAAAACGGCAGCCATTGCTAAAGCTGATTGATATGGTGCAGAATCCATTAAATGTTTCTGAACGACGTGCCCTATATATGGATTCAGCTATGTGGCAACATTTTGAATGCTTTGGCCCAACCGTTTACGGGTTTTCAAATGATGATTTCATGTAAGTAATCATACCTTATTTGGAGCTTGGGCCAGGCTCATCCTCAGAATAGTTGATTGAGGCATTTTTTGTTGTACGACATGATTTTGGGCGCTTGGGGGTGTCCGTTTTAGTGTTAGATTGGCGTTTACGCTTTTTATCAGCGTCTAATTTGTTAAATTCAGTAGCCAAGGTTTTTTGACCGTCCACTTTTGTTTTTCGAGGTTGAGCTCGAGTTATAGGGGGGGCACGAAGTAAAACAGGTTTATGCCGAGTTCGTTTTTTGAGCTCGACCGGTTCCGGGGACTGGGACCCAATGGATGATTGAGAAAAGTCCGAGCGATCAAGACGATCAAAAGTGCTAATTCTATCATTTGCACGATCCGAAATGCGTAGGTGCGTGGGTAACGAATTTTGCGATGATTCCTTGTTTTGGGATCCAGCGGATGATAAACTTTGGTCACTAAACAATGTTTTAGAGACATCATTATCAGTACTTGTCGTGTTATTTAAAGCACGGACCATATCGTCATCATCAGTGTCATCGAAAGATTTCTGAGAGTCAGTAGTTTTACTGTCAGTTTTGCTCAAGAGTGTGATACCAGCCAAAGTGGCATAACCTTGTTCTTTCGACACTGAGTGAAAAAGACCGATATTCGGATAAGTGGCAGTTAAATGCCGTTTTAGCATTTGTCGAGCATCACCGTGACGTACACAACTTACAGTTGAGATCTTAAGGAACCATCGCTTGATATCATGTTCCCATCGGAAACCGTATTGAGTTTCAATAAACGGGAATTTGGCTTTACCAATTTGAGCTTCAACAGCTTTTTTGATAAATAAAAAGTTTTCTAATTCTGAATGAATCGAATCAGGGTTTCTTAATATTTTAGCTTTAAATTTATCAAGATGTGGTCGAGCTGGACTGGCTGCAGTTGTAGCAATACCGTGAAATCGGTCAATATATTTAGCCAAAATATCATGCACTAAACAGTAACTGGGGTAGTCACTCTGCCATGGCGTTTCAGTGACCCATCCTACAAATCGGATACAAAATGCGTGGTCAAAATGCGTAGGCTCAGGCATATTTAAACCTTTTTGCAAAACGTGGAGGTTAAAAAAGTTTTCACTTAACTTGGGAACAATTTTACGCCCTTTACGTTCTTTATCATCACACCGATAGAGACTACCATGAGTATGAATGAAAGTCAATAGACTTTTTTGTAGACTGTAAAAGTGACCCACTTTTTCAGCATGAACAACTTCTTTGGTGCTAAAGTGAGGCGCGATCATCATAATTCTATAATTGTTCTGATGGATATCAGTAATAGGGGACAAAAGTGTTTCACTTCCCTGATATCCGATACTACGAAGTTTATAATCGTTCGGACACCCCTTGTATGGCAGAAGCCCTTGAGTAATCATTTCTTGAACTTTCATTAATAAAGGTTTTCAGTCTAAAACGAAGATTGGTTAATTCAGCTGGTCATATATACACTGACATTGTTTTGCAGAGTAATAATGAGTTAACAGATTATGCTGCATTTGTTAATAGATGGCAACAGCATACAGCTTGGACTGGTTTTTCAACATTGGAAGTACAGGGCCTGGCTAAGGCTATATGCATTATGATGGATCGTTCGCGTAAGTTTTACTTGGAAATCGAAATGAGTCTCGTGATAGAAATGTTAAAATAACAAACAGCCATGAAAAGAGTTTTTTACTTTTATTCTTTTTAGAAAAACGGCAAAATCTCGCCTTGAGGGTAGATTTGCCACAACGTGATCCACGAAAAACAGCTTTGAATGAAAGCGGTTATTACGAAAAGCACTGGGTGTTGGATTTTCACTATCAGTGTTTGGAATCAACTAATGGTGGATCAGCCGTATGTGGCATGCTGTTTCATATAGCCCATTGTAAGTGATTTTACTAATGTCAACTTTGCAAAATTATTATGTTATTTATTATAGCGCTTCGACACATTCAAAACGACTTTTCTTATACGTCATTAGGAATTAATCATAGACCGCGGAACTCGTCCGATAAGCAATTTGTAAGTTAGCTAACTTATTTGGAGTGTTATATAATAGAATTATTTTCAGCAATTGCAGCTGATCACAGGCAGTGGCGCTAATAGTACTGATGGCAATAAAGGACGATTAACCTGTCAGGCTAACATGCTGATGCGACTGTTTTTTGGGATTGCCGCTCCTCCGTCAGCGAATTATTATCTAGATGTGAGAAAGCTGACAAATCTGGGACGTGCAATTTTGATGATTATGGAGGAACATTCCCGAAATGTACGTTGTCGTACTTATGATAATCATTTTGATTATTTAAATCTAAAAATCATTTTTAGGGATTTTTGCCCGGAAATGTTGCTCTGATAAAAAATCAGGTTAATAATTTCTTCAAGTATGCCCATGAAGATTTGCTTGCACTATACTATGTCCCATATCAGCCAGCTTCATCTCAACGATATCATTCAGGTATTTATGATCAGTACTAAAAATTACCTCAGAGTTATTATAGGGTGCTCCAAATTAGCTCAGGATTTTTTGATGCGCGCAGGGTCAATTAGATTTTGCTGTCAAGACCGACACTGTCAGTCAGCTCAAAATGTCGGAAAAGTCGTCTTAAATTTTGTGCGAATTTTTCAAAGCTTCCATCAGAATGCGAACACTACAATTAATTTGACTTTATGGGGCTTGGGGCCTGATATTATATCTTCATTCAAGGTAAAATTAATTTCTAAACACAGCCGTCTATTAATTTTCACTCTAGACCATGTATATGGAGACTAGTCCGGATGGGACTCAAGTTCGATTTCCATTAATTCGACGAACGAATGATTTGGCTTTCTGGCCACGAATTCCATTATAATTTCCTGATTGATAATTTCAGTCTAGCTTGCGTAAATTCGGTGGTGAGTTCTTCACCAATAATAACTGTCACACACCAACGTTGGTGCAGCTGATAACCTATTGCATAAATCTGCAAACTATTTGTTTTCTGAAAATTCTTTAATAAAGTGCACCACCATGGATTAGTTTTGCCAGATAAAATTTGTAGGCATTCATATTTGAGAAATTGTATCAATAAAGGATTATCTTTAGTGAGCAGAGAGCCAATAAAATCTGTGGAGATTAATTTCGGAATACAAACTGTAATCCCATCAGCTGGTTCAATTTGACTTAATTTGGTCAACGTTACGTATAGCACCACTGTATCAAAATAGTCTTGCTGAAAAGGGATTGAGAGGTTAACCCGAACAAACCATGTGAGATAATCCGTTTGATTGATAATCATTCTAAAATTATGTTTAACTGAAAGAGGGGTGCACATTACCGAAGTGATATTTTATATATGTGATGGTTCAAGAGAGGGTTTGCCAATTAAAATTTCCAGTGTTTGAAAGAAATTTGCGTTCGTCGTGAGATAAATCACAAGGTAGTCCTGTGAGAGATATTCGTTTGCGTTTGTGAGTCCTTTTAACGGTTCCAAATAAACCAATAGATATTGGATTAATTTTATTTTCATTTGCAAACTGAAAATATTGACCATTAAAATTTTGGGGAGGGAAATAATGAAACGCTTTGTCTCGATGATAAAAGAGATTTTGGAGAAAATCATTAAAAGTTCCAGGTTGAACTTTATTGACTAAATGCGCAATTTCAAACACTGGAAAGTTTTCTAAAAGGGGCGAGTAGAGATCAAGGCGCGTTAAGCCGGGTTGGAAAGTGAGTTCAGAGTTTACTAACGTAAAAGAGCCCAAGCGGCCATAACCGAGCCATTTGGCTAATATTTGAATGGGAAGAAATAATAAAATATTTTCTTCATCTTGTAAGGGTAGAATGTTAAAATCAGATTGAGTGAGACATGAAAAAACTGTCTGAGATGTAAAATAGAAAATCATAAATTGAGTACGCATTCTGCAGTCACGTAATTCTTAAAAATAAACAGTGAAATTACCGAAAAAACATTGTGAAACTGAACTTGAATTTTAAGACAATGGGAGCAGATTAAATACTATTGTATTACTAATTTGTTGAACTTCAGCATTAATTGCTTTTGGAGGCAACTGTGGGTTTAAATGATGATACAACCAGTTGATTGAAAACTGACTGTTGCTAGTCCAACTGGTGACCACTTTAGATGCAGTGGTATTTTTAAAAGTATCAACTTCTGTACAGTTAGCACATTGATGTCTGTGAAGTCCTTGTCGATGAGGACATTTCTGTTTGTAATGGACTTTACAATACCTTTTGAAATGAGTAGTACCAATATGAGCTCGAAGATCCAATGGTAAGTTGTTGAAACTGTCAGTCATATTACCAGGAAAAACCTTGTAGTGAACTCTTTTCAATTGAATTTCACCATGGCGTGATGACACTAAAATCGCACGATGGTATGAAGATAAGAATTGAAAGTCAAGTTTCAAATTTCCAAGGACTAGAGTTAACTTTTCAAGGAGTGTGGATTTTAATAATTCTGGGGAAGTTTTATTGAGTAACAAACTGTTACCAAAACAATTTATAGCTCTATCTTGGACATTGATTGGACTTAAACATCCAGCCATACATAATATACGCATATAATTATGTTTTTTCCCGTTAGGTAAATATTGTTTCAAGCCATATATGTCCAGAATTGGTTTAATCATTTCACGACACAGTCGATTCCCCTGAATCATAGTTAATCTGGGCCATGCTTCACATGAGAATTGTAATTGTCCATAGTATGTACTATGGAATAAATTGAGTAGATTTACCCGATTTTTGGAATATAATAGCGCATTAACTAGACCCCGATGTTTGGTAAAACGACTGTGAATGATATAATTCAGCTGTGGTTCAACACTCAATTCATTGGTAAAGCGTAAGCCTAATAATTTACAGATTTCAACTCTTTCAAGTTCAGTTCCACCTATTTCAATTGTAGGGTCATAAATAGTCTTACCAAAAATCATATAATTTGATTTCTTTAAGTTTGTACGAATACCGAGGGCGGTCAGATGCTCTTCAACTTTGATAACGGAAGATTTAGCTTTGATAATACATTCTTCCATTGTCGGTGCTGTAAGCAGGACGGATACATCGTCAGCATACATTACTAGAAAACTGGTTGGATCACCGAGGAAAATTTTATCAAGTCCTGAGATGAAAAGGCTAAAGAGCGTAGGCGACTCTGCGCCGCCTTGTGGGACGCCACTTGCATCTTTTTTCATTTTCACCTCACGTGACATCATACCCTTATCAATGACCACAAATGTCTTCTGGCCCAATAAAGAGCATAAATATTCTTTAACTACACCTTCGGCTAATTTACCGATTACTTTTCGCAATAACGGAATTGAGACTACTCCAAAGGCATTGGAGGCATCGATAAATAAGCACACTTTAGGTGCTTTCTTAGGCCAGAGACTCAATTTCAAAAATAAGCTTGCAAGCGCCGTTGCACAACTTCGACCTTTTCTAAAAGCCATTTGACTTTCAGGAAGGGCACCGACCTCCTCAAGATAACGATTAAATGTTTGGCTTACATTTTTTCCCCCATAAGAGCCGCACACGTGGCTGATTGCAAGAAAACGACGAGCTTCGATAAGAGCTAAATCTTGGTATCCAAGTTTGGGAATCTGACAAATTCTAGTATTTAATACAAAATCTGGAACTTGACCAGATTTAATATTGGCTTCGTGCATCCACACAAATAACTCAGAAAAAGCTGCCGGAAAATGACGAAGCAAGTTAAGTGTAACCGAGCTGTTTTTCCCTTTTTGAAAAGGTCTACAAGTTTGTAGACATTTTTTGAGACTTTGGGCACGATCGTGACCTGTCCATTTGAAATCAAAGTCAGAAACTTTCATTTTACGACTTTGTTCAGGCCAAAAATCAATTGAAGGGTCGACAGCCAGATTATTTTCGTCACTTTGTAATTTAAGAAAATAGTCTAAAAGATCATCTGGGGTATGGTTACCTGTTTTTCCAGCAGCTAATTTAGATTTTGCGTTGTAGCGACGGTTTAACGCGAATACGTCGTTATTATCAAGTTCCGAACCCGAGGATACCTTATTAAAAGATCTTTCCCTGAGATCATTTTTGGCGGTCATGCGAATTAATTTCTGTAAAGCGCGATAATGACGAATTTCTTTTTCTGAAAGAGAGTTATGTTTAGCCATTTTATGATTGAGTTTCATAATTGCGTTATTTAATTCTTCAGAATAAACAGAAGGCTTTTTACTAAAGTTCGAGACTTTTATTTTGATAACTTTTGTAGTGCTGGTAGTAGAAATAATTTTTTCTAGTAACGACACTAAATGAACAGTATACGGATTGGTCGAAGAATATCTGAGACCTCGATTGCAGTGGGATAAGACAGATGCATGTAACTGTTTTAGCTGTTCATAGTTATCATAAAAAACACGTGACGCATGGGCAAAAATAACTTCTTTCGGGGCAGGTTTTTGAACTTCTCGAGTAATGTAACATGCTTCATTCAGGCGGGAGATATCACAAGTCATTTGAAGCAGATCATGACCATCATTTAAAACGGTCATTCCTGAAAAATGTTTAATTGAACACGGAAAGGTTTTAATCAGAACCGCATCAATTTTACTTGCAGTGAGTTTCCCCGGCTGTTTACTTCGTCGAATATGCGTAAAATTAGTATTTTTTCGAACTAAATTTTGATAATTACTAAACAAAGACTTAAGGTGAGCACAGAATTCTTTATTATCATTCAGACGGTTACCCGGGCGATCGAAATCACAGTTGAAGTCACCACATAAAATTGAGGGCACTTTGATTTGAATTTTGGTGACGATGGACACCATGAGTGTACTGTAAAAATCGTTATGGGCACTCCTTTCATTAGTTTTAGAACAATTTTTTGTGTAGATTCCGAGGGCAATATTATGATTATGCGCTGAATAATGTGTTCTATAAATGGAACAGACATTAAAATGATACAGATCACCAGTAGGAGATAATGTAGTGCATAAAACACTTGTGGCTGGCGCAGGTATAGGTTGTTGTTTAACAATAAGTTTAGCACGATCATGTATCATGATGCATGAGAAAATTCTGTCATATTTTTTATGACCATATGATACTTTAACTGGAGGATGGTGATATAAACTCCATTCGTTACTAAATAAAGTTTTGTGCCTTAAAATTGCCGGATCACACAAAAGTTCAACTAGACAAATAATGTCAGCATCAAAATTGTTAACTAAGATTGGTATTTGCTGTAGAGGGTTATTAAGATTAACATAAATAATCTTCAGGGGGCGTAAATCCAAAGATTCCAAATCACCCTGACTATCGGAAGGATTAATCAAGCGTTCCTTCAAATGATCAATTTTACGTTGTTTTGTTAAAATAGAATTCTGTACTCTTTTTCTAATTCTATCTTGTACTTTCTTAAGGACATATTTAGGTAAAGTGGTATTTACTAATGGATCATTACAATCCGGGATCATTCTGTTTTCAATATAATTTTCATAGCGTTTATCAGTTCTATTTTTAAGCCTATGAGTCTCTAGAATGGATTGTGGGGGCGGTAGCAAAAAAGACTCTGATTCGAGTGGTAAATTTTTCGTTCTGAGATCAGCACAATATGTACAGGTACATATGGCCGAATAATTTTTAACATTTGGATCTTCATCCTCATGAAATTGCGCATTAATAGAATTTACAGATTCATAGACATTCGCCGGAGAAACACACTGCTCGATGTGTTCATTTAGAACACTTTCTTGATCATACCTGGTAAGAAAATCAGGAATATCTACAGTGGGTTCGTTGTCAGGTTCATTGAGCATCCTCATCGGAGGACTCGGAGCCGCCTGGAGATGGGACGGACTGATTGCTCTGAGACCGGGTGAATTTTCGACGGCGGATACTATCGATTCCAGATCGGTGTCGCTAAAGGACGCATTAGTACGCATATTTTCAATATCGGAATCATATCCCGATATAAATCCATTCTGATTTAACGGGTCAATAGTCTGAAAAAGTTCCAATAAAAATGTTCTTCTGGAATTGATCCCAACGTAGGGCACATTTATACTTGATAGCTCGAGTATCTCAAAGATCAGTGAAACTAAATTGATAGTGATGCTAGGTATAACAAAATTGACACATGGTCCATTAAAATACTCTGTGAAAAATATTTGATTATAGTTTAATCGAGTGACCTGTTCAAGAACGAAATGAGCTTCCTGCTTGTATTGCTTGCAGTGCGGGTACGAAAAATGAGAACTGCATATGTTTGATAAAATGTTATAGAGCTCAGCTTGAAATAGCAGAATGGTCATTTCAAACTTATTTCTCAAATACGGAGTTAATTTGAGTTCATATGAATATTTTCGTTTATATGCAGCTTTTCGTTCAGTAAAACAATCACGAATTACTGCTCCTAGTGGCCTAGAAAATGCTAGATTAAGAGCTCCCAAGTCTGTTCTAGAAAGGTCACCGAGGGCCAAAGATTCATCTGAGCTATAAATGGCATCACTGAGATCAAAAGAGATATCCGAGCTATTTCTAACCTTAATTCGGGAACTGTCCAATCCATTTCCAGTTATTTGCTTTGCTTCAGTACCAGAGAAAGGGGCAACAGAGGCTAATGAAGTCGCAATAGGTGCGAAAGGCTGAATATCATTGATGCTACAGACAGCAGCAACAGCATCACTCAAACATGGAGTATTAACAGTTTTACTGTTAAGAGCTGGAATATCAGACAGATTCATGCAATATCCACGCTCCACTTTGGAGTTGACTTTTTTCAAAGCAGCACGATCGGCTAAAACATTTTCCATAGCAACTTCTAGATTATCCTTAGGGATAACATTGGGTAACACACTTTTGAAAGCAGTTGCAATGACAGGATTAGTGCCGACGATCATTGAGGTTAAAACTCGATTTTCTTGAGTTTGAACTTGATGTTGCCGATCATGAATGGCAATTTTGGCTAATGCATAAGTCCCTTTGGTTTCACAAGTTGTGATGCGATTAGCGAATTTTTCAATTCGGCTATTTTGATCTTCAGCGTAGGCGGCAGCAGTGGCACCACATGTTTCAGCGATGTGTTGATTAATGGGAGTTAAATCAACATTATTAAGGTACTTTGTACGATAAAGTTCCATTTGTGCATCACTGAGCCGAAAAACTGAGACAGCAACGTTGCGAAACCGAAATTGGAAACTGAGGTTGCGATGATGTCGGGCAACTTTATCCATGGCATGAAACAGTGTATCACCGCCCATTGAAGCTAGATAAGTGCTTGGATTTGGTATATCATTGAGCTTCAATAATTTGCCTTGAATAGGAGCCCCTCTTTTGGTAAAAGAAATACCTCGACTCGCTTTGAAGCGATTGATTTGCATAGCTGAGGCTTTGAATGGCTGGTTCAAAGTATAGAATCTTGAACAAGCTAAAGATGGGTGTGACCATACGCAGCTGAGAGTGAGGGCATGTGGAGGGACATCGGCTACTGGACTACAACCGGTATTATAATCCATGTTTTCACGACAAACGGTTTTTAACTCTTTGAGATCTTTGATACTATCAGCTAAGGGATCTTCACTGTTCAAGATTTTTAAAATATGAATGGGCAGCGTTTTAGCTTTTGTAAATAGACTAGCTATGATACAGGTGAAAGATCCCCTATCTGGTAATTTCAACACTCCACGATTACGTCGACCGGTGGTGGGGTAAATGAGTCCACGAAGGATCATATCCATGTTTATGATAAAATGATGGACTGAACCATATTTCACATAGTGTTCGAAATATTTTAGAAATCGAAAAACATGAATGGGGTCCTTGAAAGTGAGACTATGTACCTTTGTTTCAAGGGAAATACCTTCAGTAGTCCAGGGAACCTGATTGACCATGGCTAAATCAGATTCATTGATGCAACCTATTTTGAGCAACGGCTCGTAATAGAAAAATAGTGGTTCCGGTGTAACTGGGACCGTTAAAAAGGGCAACAGAAAGTCTTTTTGGACTTTTGTTCCGTCCGGACCGTCAACAGTGCAGGGTAACACATCCCATTCAAATGTATCCTCAGCGAAAATCAAATCAAGAAGTCGAGGAAATCTTTTCTTGGTCGGTTTGGTCCATCCAGGGATTCGTGCAAAATTCACAGGGCCAGCCAAAGCATTCTTTCGTCTTTGCTCATGCAAAGAAGACTAAATAATAGAGCTCACATTTGCCAGATATCTTTCAAAAAATATTTTGAAAATTTTCGGAATTTTTAGAAATTTCTCAGAAAACTTTTTTCTCAAAAAACTTTTTCGTAGAAAATTATTAACCTCTTTTTTCGGTTTGGGTTGATCCGCCGGTGCAGGAGCTGGAATCGAACCAGGGGCACCTGTTTCAAACTCCATAGCGATGGTCTCATTATTAGCTTTTTTAGTTACAACAGGGAGTGTAACTGGTGATTCAGTATTGTCACTGGGAGACTTTTCACCAATATTATCCAGCATGCTGGTATTATTGTCAGGGACTTGGTGCGCCTGTGGTGAGTTTGCGCTCGGAGTGCTATACTGGTTTGGAGTACTAATATTGGGTACCACTACCGGTGGAGAGTTGCTCTGCTTAATTGCAGGTTTTGGTGGTCCTCGCTGATATCTATTGTTAGCACCACGGGTTGGTGTTTCGTTATAAACAGATTGACCCTTACGACCATTGCCACGAGTATTTTTAGTAGATTTGCCGCGATGATTCCCACGAAAGGACATTCTAGATGAAATTAGTCACTCTTTGTGTAATGACTCATAAACGATTTTTAGAACCATAGAGAAATAATTTAGTGAAAATAATCAAATACTGATGTGCCTAACATATATATGCTTATTTGATATACATAATTTTAATTGATAGAATTAACTATCAAAGGCAGATTCGAGTTATGAAATTATCATAAATTAACAATACACGTAATAATGTGTATAGTGTATGCATTGACTAACGTTACGAGTGTTTTACACAAAGACTGACTGTAATTTAAAACAGTAAATATGCAGTAAGTTTCTCTCAAAAATTTATTTAATTTATTATTTTTCTCTATGGCGTAGGCAAGATAGGGAAAGTACTTTGAGAAAAAGCAATTAGGAACTGGCAAATGAGAGCTCGACATTTGTCAGTGAAAATGACCAGAGGCGATGTCAATAGTTAGTTGCCAACGCTATGCCACGGTGGCAAACTAAAATGAATCGTCATCAAATTGTCGTTTTCACGTGACTGTCCGACAATCCGTTCCTTGGAAATCCGTTCCTTAGTTTCTTTGATGGTTCTTCTTCGTTCCTGCGTTAAAACCACTCACTACAGATTTAAACAACCTCAACATTTCTTAGAAACTTAAACAACAATACCACATCACAAATTTAGACTTAGCTAGCTAGGAGTTCCCGGGGTTTTTGGTATAAAACTAGGGGGTTACTGACATGATATCAGTCAGAGAGGTTGATAGTTAAACACCTTTCACCAGAGAATGCTTGACTCTTTTGACATTGTCAGTCACATTGCAGAAAAGATATATTTATTAAGTAAATACAGTATTTACGATCATTTTAGAGATGCTAAGATGATATAAACGATTTTAGTCCGCACTGTAGACCTGACCATGAGAAGCCAAAGGCAGTTCTGTTAATTTCCTATTTATAAAGTTTCCGTTGGTATGGAAAATACTCAAAAAGAGAGAAAATAGCGAAAAAATAAAGAAAAGTGAAAAAGGTCTGCATCCTCCTCTGCCCAAAAGGGAACTGAAAAAGCTGGAAATATATATGGCTCTTTTTTGGAATTGTAAGTGTTCTTTACAGGTTTGGCTGAACTTTATCAACTGGAGCCTACATAAGACGGGCTAATTTTGTATACTTTTATTAATAATTTAAAAGTTCAACTCATTAAAAGTCTTTCATTCTTGCTGTTCTCGAAAAATGAACTGATTGTAGAAACGAACTATGACGAAGAAGACGAATGGCATGATTCCGAAATCACTAAGCTTCTAAACAATTCAGATATGAACAACAACTAGCTCTGATCTAACTGTAATTCTTGTTCCTGAAGCATAAAACATAACGGATAAATAAAATTGGAAACATTTTATTACATGAGTTGAAACATTTTTTGTGAGAAAAGTCACAAAAATGGCAGAAAAGGAACAGTGCATGATTAATACAAATAGGATTTTGACTTTTGCGCACTAGGTGGAGCGTTGTCTCTTTTACGGATAACAATCGATTGTCGGCTAGTTTGCTGATTTCTCATCGATTCCATGTCGATCGGCTCTTCATTTTCGATATTTTTGAGGATTGGAACTGCATCAATATATTTGCAGGGCTTTCCTAGTGAATCAATCAGGTTTTTTTGGTCTGCATCTTGCAAATATTTCAGTTTGTAAATATCATTTTGATTGCGAAAGCGTTCAGTGTGGGCTCGTTTGATATCCGTTAGACGTTTGGCTTCTGAATCGATTTGATTTTGAATCCTGTTTTGCCACTGCTTGACCTTGGTCTCGTAATCTGTCATCGTTTGGTCAAAATCAGATGAGATTGCCATTTTCTTGTGCTCTCGATCCTTTAATTTGAGTAAAAATGTGTTTTACGTTTTATGAAAACTAAACATATTTTTTCACCCCTTCCTTTAGAGCCTGAGCATGTTCATAAACAGCATCAGCAAGTTCGTCCACTTTGTATTTGATGTGACCCTCGAGAACGACAGCGGATAGCAGTGTCAATTCATCTATTGTATATTCACTCTAAAACATCCCGATGAATTCTATGAAAGCTTAAAAAATGTTTCTACTGTCGAAATATAACGGAGATATAAAAATAAATCTATTAATTATTGAATATTGATTTCAACGAAATAGTGGCTATTCTTTCGCATCTGAAAGTTTTCGACCTAACAGAAAATTACCGTTGGTTTTCTAATTATTTCATGGTTATTCTCGGCGGGAAGGAATTTTCGCCAAAGTGGGTGTCCTTTTTTTCTTTTTTTTTGTTCTTCCCATGGATCATCATCTTCTTCCCAACCTAGACATTTCAGCGTGACAAAACAGTATGCTTCATTTGGACTTAATTTAATAAATTTTAGTATAAGTAAATTTATATGTATTTATGTGTCACATGTTGCATATGACGTGAGTAAATTAATAAAGAGAAGAATTGGAGAGAAGAATTCGGGCTAGAAAAAACTCATTGGTTCGGGAGTCATTTACCCAGATATGCTTACCACTTTGATTTAGGGTAGTAGAACCATCCGGCATTGGAAAGAGCTTCGATATTACAGGGTGAATCATCTGAGTATGCCCAGTTTGCATTTTTGAAAGATTCCAATCGCTTTTCGACAGTTATCATTCGATTTGCGAATCCTAAAAGGTCAAAAATGGCGTCTTCTCTTTGCTGTTTTGGATTTTTTACTCAAATAATACAAGCCATATGGACTAATAATATACAACCAGCTTCGAAAGTGTAACCTTTGCATATCCATAGACACCTATAATTAATTTTGATGTAAAAAAACATTCCTTCCAAGTTTGAAAGTTGAAAGGTTTTTCCATCATATTTATTCTTCTTTTGAATTTTCTCAATGTCACAGTGTGATTTAAAAAGTTGGCCAATTTATCGTTGACCAATCAGAGACAAGTGAGCGAATTCGGTGTGAGTAATTTCGGTGCTTTGCTGGGTCTTTATATCGGATAATCACTCTAGTTCGAAAATGTGTAGATGAGAAATAATTTAGAGAATTTTGATTATGAAAACGATTTAACTAGAACAAACTAGAATTTTTGACTGATCCTTCGAAAAACTGTTTTTTAAGTTGCCAAAAGGGCAAAGAGAAAACCTTGGCATATCAGAAACTATCACATTGGGAAAGCCTTAACTAAAGACAGTATTTTATTAAGACATGTCCTCTGCCGAAGAGTTGAAAGCGAATGGAAACAAGGCCCTTCAAGCGGGCAACGTCAAGGAATGATGCAATCTATTCCTTGAATTAATTTTCTGTGATATCAATTTTCCGTAGTATGTTATTGATTTTAAATCGATTGCCACAGCCACATTGATATAAAAAATAAATTGTATCCGACCAAAGGAAGCCATCGACTGTTATACAGAGGCGATTCAAAAAGATGGTTCGAATAAAGTTTACTTTTCGAATCGTTCGGCAGCTTACATGAAATCTGAAGATTTTCGATCCGCACTTAGGTGTGTAGTTTTTATATATAAAGAGGGGTACGCCTTCCCGATGGTCATCGGTTCTTTACTTCCCCATGCGGGATTCGGTTCGAATGACCATCAGGATTACGCACCCCACTTTAGTCTCTTTAGTCTGTATATAGTTTCTTAACCGTTTTTAGCGACGGTGAGAAAGCTATTGAATTAGCTCCCACCTGGGCGAAAGGTTATTCAAGAAAGGGTGCAGCGCTTTATGCCCTTGCCCGTTTCGAAGAAGCAAAAATTGCTTATGAAGAAGCTTCAAAACTCGAGCCTGGAAATCAAACTTTCAAAGGTAAGAATAATAAGGTTTCACAGTTGTTATATCTTTATTCATTGTTTTTTAAATAAATTGTATAATAAGATGATATCAACCGTTGTGCTGCTCAACTGACAGGACCTGGTGGCTCACAACCACTTGGTGGTGGCGGTAATCCACTTGGGCAAGATCCTGCCGAGATTTATCGAAAATTGAGTACTGATCCACGTACCAAGGAATACATGAAGGACCCAGCTTATGTCAAAATGCTTCAAGATCTTTCGCTTGATCCAGGCAATGCTATGAAACATATGGCTGATCCTCGTATGCAAGCTACACTTCAAGGTTGATAAGATTATTATTTGAACTTTATTTAAATTATACCATTAGTACTTTTCGGTGTGAATTTGGGAACCGATGCTGATGGTAAAGCATCTGCCTCATTCGAGGAGCCAAAGACTGATTCCGCTCAATCGAAGTTTTCAATGGACGATATGGATACGAGTGGCCCTTCTTCAACAAAAAAACCAAAACAAGAAGATAAAAAGGTTGAAGAACTCATCGAAGATCCAATTGAAGAAGACGAAGGACCTGATAACAAAGCTGAAGCCAAAAAAGAGAAGGAAAACGGTAATGGTTTTTATAAGAAGAAAGATTTTGAAAATGCGATCAAGTGTTACGATAAGGTGACTAATATATTTTTGAGTCTCGTAATTCTTATTTATTTGTAAGGCCATCGAATTGGATCCAAATGAAATAATGTATTACAATAACAAGGCTGCAGTTTTTGTTGAAAAGAAAGATTTCGAAACAGCCCGTGAGCTTTCTCTCAAGGCTGTTGAAGTTGGCAGATCTAACAGGGCTGAATATACTCAAATTGCGAAATCATATTCTCGCATTGCCACTTGCTATGAAAAAGAACAAAAACTCGACGAAGGAAATTGATTTAGATATAAAAAATCAGAGTATAGTTCATATAACATTGAACTGTATGTTAAATCATTAAAAGCTATCAAATGGTACAATAAGTCTCTTTCAGAGCATCGCGATAAAAAGACCCTCGAGAAAGTGACCAAGGTTAGTCATTTGGACCTAAATGATTTGGTGCAAATTCACCACATACTCACAAATGATTTAGATTGAAAAAGTTAAAAAAGAAATGGATCGAAAATCCTATTGGAATATTGAAAAGGCTGAAGAAGAGCGTTTGGCCGGAAACGAAAATTTCAAAAAGGGCAATTATCCAGACGCTATCAAACACTACAACGAGGGTCTCAAGCGAGTTCCAGACGATGACAAGGTTATTTGTGTGTCTATTTTATTTTTTCACGATTGTGATTAGGAAACCTTGGCTAAATTTTATTCAAATCGCGCTGGAGCTTATATGAAATTGATGGATTTCAATCGGGCTAAAAATGACTGTGACGAATGCATCAAAATCAATCCAACATATATCAAAGCTTGGATAAGAAAAGGGGCAGTCTTAGAAGCTATGAAACAACATGATAAAGCCATTGATGCCTATCAGGTTTTTTGAATCTTCTTAATTTTCAGATCATTATTTCGTTATCTAGGAAGCTATCAAATTGGATCCTAATGCAAAAGAGGCATCTGAAGGTATGAATAGAGTGATGACAGCAAAATATGCTTCAAGAAATGATCCAGAGCAAGTGAAACAACGAGCAATGAACGACCCCGAAGTAGCTCAGATTATGGGTGATCCTGGAATGAGAATGATTTTAGAACAGGTTTGAGCACTGAGTTCCTGAAAATATCATAAATGATTTATTTAGATGCAACAAAATCCAGCTGCTGCCGCTGATCACATGAGGAACCCCGAAATTGCCAGAAAGATTCAAAAGCTTGTTGATGTTGGATTGATCAGTGTTTCCAATCGATAGTTTTTTTTACTGTACGGGCCTCTTAGGATAATTTTATGTAAATATGGGCACGTGACTGGAAACCAGATTCTTCAGATTTGTATTGAAGCTACTTGGTTCTTTATAGAGCCGTATTTAGAAGGGCTTCATACTTAGGGTAATACGATGCTTCATATAACTCTTACATGTACCGCCAATATCTTCTCTTCTCCAAGTTCACTCTCTTTATAGGCTCGAAATAAAACATTATTGCACATTTATATTTTCAATTATACAATTTTAGAAATGGAATCAAATCGAGAGGCGGCTGATCAATGTTACGCGAAAGCTGTTGCAGCTCTAAAAGTCGGAGATGTCGACAAAGCCAAAAGGATGGCCGAAAAATCAATACGTCTATTTGAAACAACTCGTGCCACGGAATTTCTTGAAGTATGTATACTGAGCCACTGTTCAACCTTAACATAGAATTAAGCAACTGAAAACTATAAATATGCAATCAAAAACTGAACGACCAGAAAATGCCAATGTTCGTCAGCGTAAACCGAATCCAGAACCTGCGGAAGGAAGCCCGAAAGCCAAAAATTACTCTCCAGAACAGCTTCAAGCTGTGAATAAGTATGTTTTTATATTTCAAATATAATATTTTATATATTTATGATTATTTCAGGATCTTATCAAATAAAAAAGATTATTACAAAGTCCTGGGTCTTGAAAAGGGGGCGTCGGCAGCCGAAATAAAAAAGGCTTACAGAAAATCTGCATTGAAGCTTCATCCTGATAAAAACACTGCGCCAAGAGCTGATGAAGCATTCAAAGGTTTACAAGTCGTCCACCAAGGGCGTTTTCGATAAACTTTTTTCTAGTTGTCGGTAAGGCGTTCTCTGTGTTAACTGACGAAGATAAGAAATCTGCATATGAAAGATATGGAGCTGATGGCCCTCAAGTTGAGCATCATCACCGAGGACCTCGTCGCGGACATCATGGCGACTTTTATGATGATGATATAAACCCAGAGGATATTTTTAACATGTTTTTCGGCGGTATGCCACCTGGTAAGTCTACATTCATGCAACAACATTCTTCTTATTAGACTTTCTAATGGTTTATAAGGTCATCGTATGGGCGGACGTCGTCGAACGTATCATTTTCAATCTAATCATGGTGCTCATCAACGAGCGGGACATCACGAGGTCAGTTTTATTACCATGGATAAATTTTAAACCCTAAACAAGACCCGACAAAATGCCCGAAGAAATGCCCGCTCATCCCGGGAATCGGAAGAAGGAGAGGTTAACATAGTTTGGTGTGAAAATTTGTTGGCGTGTATTATACAACGTATAATTTACAGTTTATTAATTTTCATTCTAGTCCGTAAACAATCTTGGCGCCTGGCTCCAATTCATGCCGTTGCTCGTCCTAATAGGCCTTTCTCTTATTTCCAACTTGATGACTCCTGATCCACTTTACACTCTCTCACGTCACGGGTAAGCTTTAATAAAAATTGAACAAACTTATATTTGAAATCTATTTAGAAATCGAGGATACACTCAAAAGATATTTACTGACCAAGACCGAATCGCTTATTTCGTGCAACCCGGATTCGATACAAATTATCCTAAAGGATCAAAAGAAAGGGGGAAAATAGAAAGAAGTGTTAGAAATGATTATATAGAAAATCTGAGGAATAATTGCTATCAAGAAACATTGCATGGTAATTTATTTTTTATCGATGACTTTTTACGACAATTTTTATTTTAGCGGAACATAAACTTCGTCGCGCCCAACTTTATGGCGATTCAAAAATGGTTCAACAAGCGCAGCAAACGCCAAGGCCTAATTGTAAACGCCTTGACGATATTCAGAATAATGCTGCCGCTGGTGGTTAATTTGTTTCGATTTATTCGAGTTTCGTGTCGGGATAGTATGCATACTGTATGATGCTTCAATTTCAAAGAAATCTTCAAAATTCTAACGTGGACAACGCTGTACAAAACTCCTCCTTTGTGTCTTTATTTTCTTCCAAATTGGCTCTTTACGAGTATATTTATTTTTGTAAATTATCTTACTTCTGTTTACACGCCGTTTTTCTCCGTAATAACGTGAAGGTTTGATTACCCTAGGCATGAGTTCTTTATTGTAATACTTCGTAATATTCGTTTATGATGATAATCGTCTAATTTTCGGTTTGATTTAGATTACTGCCCTCAATACCCAAAATGAGCGAAATGGAAACCTCAACCCTTGACGAATCTCAAGTTGAAGAAAACAGACTTTCGTATGAAGGTATTTATGAACCGAGTCAAACCGATAACCTATCGTCAAATTCACTCGCGAACTTTTTAGAACAACTTCAACTGGTGAACGCTATCTCAACTCCAATGGCTTCAAAGAAGTTGATGAAAAGAGTATTCAAATGTGCCAAGAAAGCTTCAAAAGAAAAGACAAATGGTCTTAGACGAGGTGTCAAGGTATTCACTTCGTTTAAAACTCCGAATACATCTAATTTGATTTCAGGATGTCCTCAAATTTATCAAAAAAGGAGAAAAGGGATTGGCTGTTTTAGCTGGTGACACTTTCCCAATTGATGTTTACAGGCAAGGTTGACGAAAAAAAACAATTTGATTTACAAAAAAAAAAGACCTTCTATTTTTTTTGTCAACCCTTGAAAGTCATTTACCAGTGGTTTTCGAAAATAATGACATTCCATATGTTTTCGTTCCATCTAAACATGATTTGGGGGCATCAATCGGATCAAAACGACCAACATGTGTGCTTCTCATCAAGCCCAATGAAGCATACGGGGAAGATTTAGGAAAATGTTTGAAGGTTTGTGGATTTTCTTCTTCAGAAACCTGTTTTGATTATTATTTTTAGGAAGTAACCAAATTGCCAACGGCATTGAGCGCTTGAAGAATGGAAGTCGTTTGATACTCTCGTACTGAACTCTGTATTGAACTTAATTCTCTGATTGTCAAAGATTGAACGAGAGTCCGACTTTAGATTGAATCATGTTGACACCGAAAGTTTTTTTAGAATGAGTTGGGAAGTTCAATTTCGAAAAGCCGAATCTGAACTCGAGTTGAAGCTTTCATCGTTCCAAAATCTGTTACCCGAAAATGACTCAGTCAAGTTGGAATCGGAAATTGAACAACTGCTCATTAGGTTGAACAAAATAATGAATGATCAAGAAGGACAGAATCCTAAAATGACAGGTGATTTGTGAAACACAATGTTTATAGCCTACGAGAATATTATATGCTCAACCGCGATTTCATTTAAAAAATAATTCTAGTTGCCTTATCACATAAGATATCAAGAAATCGTGACATTTTGATGGACTATGAAAATCAGTTGAAACGAACCAAAGAAAAACATTCCCAGAATAAAAATCGTTTTGATCTGATGGGCTCGGTGAGGAACGATATATCGCAATTCCATTCACAAAATCAGTCAAAAATGAACATTATGAGCAATGAAAACGATAAACTCAAAAGGATAGATTGATCAAAAAATTTAGGTAGATATTCATTAAGCGTCGTTTAGATTCTTATTTTTCTAGAGTAGAGATATCGCTTTTTAGCAATATCAGATCATTTGATCAGAACAAAAACGACGTCGGACTGAAATTTCAAATCGTTTCACGGCCCTATTTTTATCTGATATTGGTAGTATAATGTGGGCCATATTTTACCTGAAATAAATGAGAGATTGATCAATCTCATATAGTTCACACAAACTTGCTGATACTGCCATCAATATAGCTATGTCAACACAAGAGCAACTTCGGTTCCAGCGTGGTCTCTACAAGGGAATTAACCGTCGATTTCTTGAACTTTCAACGAAATTTCCAATTATGAATACCCTTATCAACAAAATAAGTTTACGGAAAAGGAGGGATTCTCTAATAATGGGAGTGATAGTTTCTGTTTGCCTTATTCTTATTTTAATTTATTCACTGCGGTGATATGTGCAATTCCTGTATCATTGTTTTCATTTTCTTACAGTTATCAAAATACAATTATTTAGATCGAATGGGAAACCGACAAACTAGCCATCTTCCGGACATAACACAGTGGGAATGGGATCCTGATCAAGTTTATGTTATTTTATATCACTATGATCTGACAAAAAATACGACACTGAATTCGATTTCAACAACAATATCAGAAAGCATATCTGGGTAAGTGGAAATTTGTATTGGTCAAACCTAGGTTGCAATTTCTGATTTCGTTTTTCAGGATTGATCATATCTCGGCATGCTCTATTGTTGTATTCAATAAAGAATACCAGTTTCAAAGACAAGGAATCGTGACAGCATATGATCCTGGACACTTATCCGAGCATATTTTAAAGTGAGTCACGTGAGGGGTGATAACGTGACTTCTGAGATTTGGATTTTCAGAAAACCGATTCAGTTCCAAAATATGAATATTTCTCAAGCTGAATGGCGAGATTGGTTGGTTGAAAAACAACGAGACTATAATCCGAATACGTTTGATAATGTTTCAAATAATTTCAATCACTTTGTTCGAGACGCTGCCTCATTTTTTGGATATGATTTGTGTCAATATGATGAATTTCGAGATATATTGAACGAAGGAAAAGAAAATATGAAAAAAATCAAAGAAGGGACCCTTCGTGCTGCGATGACAGTAATGCCCGTTTCTGAGATTGCATCCGATGTTGCTGGTTTACCATCCGCTGCCAGTGTTTCACGAGTTGCAAGAACAGCAGCTCAACAAAACTTTTTGGACTAAAAATGCCCTTTATAAAATGCTAGTTTTCAAATCAGTTCATTTTTCTGTTTCTTCTCAATTAAATTCTTCAATTATATTTCCCTTTGATGCCATATTTTTATACATATCTGTCTTTAGAATGTCTTCAAAATTGGTTCTAAAGTCAACAACTTCGTCCAGTCTCAATGACCGTTTCTCCAAATTAATGAAAAATCGACCCGACGAAAGCTCACGGGTAAATAAGAGACTAAATCCCCATTAACTACCCAAACCCCTAAACCATTGACCTCCATTACCAATCTTGGTGATACGCTCTTTACGACACGTCCGACGTGATAAGAAGCATATAATGCTGCATATTGGAGCCAGCAGCCCTCTAAAGGAATGGAAATGAAATTCGCTTTCGACTCATTGCTTGGACAGATAAATGATTTTATCCTAAAATAGCCCTTCTCCTAGTCTATGGTTGATAATTCTGGCTCATTGAGACCAGGCTCCGAACGAAACAGAAAATTTGCAGAAGAACTTGAACGAAAAGCCGGTCTAGGTAAAATAGTTTTATATATTCAAAATTCCTTATTGACGTTTTTAGGCCGCAAGCCAGTCTCACACAGAATCGGTGATGTCGGCCAAGGTGGTGCTCGATCATTCGCTGCTGCACTTCCCGGACGATCGCCGACATTGGCCGGACGTGTTGGAAAACGCCCCGGTGCCTTGAGATCGTCTGGTGGTATGGCAGGACGTCTTGGACAATCGACCAGATCATCCGCACAGTAAGATCAATATTTCAAATGATAAAGAGTAAATATGAATTTCAGAGCGAACACCGCCCTGAAAAAGGCCCAGTCTATGCTCCGAGAGACCGAACGTGAACTTGCCCTTCTCAAGCGTAATAAAGCGACCAAAATCTCTCAAGCGAAGGTGGTTAGAAATAATACACGTGGTGGTACGGCAAGGGGTCGCGGCGGTGCACGCGGTGGTGGTGGTCGTGGCGGACGTGGTGCCGGACGCGGCGGTCGTGGTGGACGTGGTGGTGGAGCCGGTGCTGGTCGCGGTGGCGGAAAACCAAAAAGTCAAGATGCTCTTGATGCAGAATTGGATGGATACATGCTTGGAACTAAAGGCGGCCTTGATAAACAAATGGAAGATTATATGAGCAGTACAAAGGTTGGTCCTCAAAATGCTTTCGTTCAGGTTTCACTTCGATATTCTTTAGAATGGGCTTGACAAACAAATGGAAGAATATATGGCCCAAAAAGAAAATTCTGCCTGAACTTAACATGTAACTCTCTACTGCCACCATCCGCGTATGGAATGGCGCAATGCTTACGTCATTTCGTGCCATCGTTATTTTCCTTTGATGGCAACAATTCCTTTTGTAGCCTAAGTCCTTGTGGGTGACTCATTCATTTTAGTTTGATTACACGGGAGTGTCGAAAGTTTTAAAAATCAAAATTGTTCAGAATGAATGGATTCTAGTTCGGGTTATGCGTCAATCAATATGTCGAACTCATTGGGTTCGTCCAAAAAATCAACCAAGTCGAAAAAATTAAGCTTTTGGACACCCAAAACACCAGAAAGTGGTCTAAAAGCTTTCAAATGTCAATCTAGAGCTTTGTGGATATTGATTATTTCCTCGGCAATAGTCATTGAATTTGACAGACTGAGTACCCAGGAATGTTTTGTTACTAAAGTAACCTATTATTTACTCGGGGACTCTATGAAATGTTCAATTCAAATCTATCAAAAGTCATTTACATTTTGGCACCTGTTTTTGGACACTGTGATTATTTACGAAATTTTTGTAAACTGGCGCTTGGTAAAATTGAAGAACCCAATTTTCAATGACGGTGTTTGGTTTGATGTACCACCTCGGGGATGGGATTTCTGATTTGGGTTGAAAACATATTTAACATGCCATAACTTTCATATTTAACACGTTATTTGATAAGGGTTGAGTCGAAGTAAGTAAGCGAAAAAAATATTTTCAACCCATTTTCGGTGTGGAATGTCATCACCATCGGCCGCCCAGATGTCACCATTGTCCAGTTTGTGATATTTGTATTTTGAAACGAAATCATCACTGTTTCTTCACTGGTGCCTGTATCGGTCTAGGAAATCAAAAGAATTTCATTTTGTTTTTATTGTGGGATATTTTAGGAATTATTTATGCCTTATATCAAATTACACCGCTGCTATCAAAGGTATAGTCTTTTTATAAAAAAAGAAACAAACTGATTATCAACAAGATATTGTTCAGTATTATATTCCGTTAGATGGAAGTCTCAAGTCCATAATTGGCTATTTTATGCCTCCGTTCTACGTTTTCTTTCCAGTACTTGGGTACTCGACCTGGTTGGGGACATTTCTTATGTTTTTGGAGATTTTCCTGCTTTGCGGATGTCTAATTGCTGGTGAGTTCGATCCCTCTAAAGTTCGATCCCAACTATAAAATATTCTGTTAGGTTCCCTGTTGATAAATCAAATCAAACTCATAGTACTGAATATGACCGACTATGAATCTGCTCATGAAATCAAAACTTATTCCAAAAGAGGAGCTGTCTTCAATCTTAGGCTAATATTTGGGCCAAATTTGTGTTTACTTCCATTGGTACTCATATGGGCATAGTTCTACAATTTATATCAGATTGCAAAAATCATAATTTCGAAACTTGTTTGAACCTCGATAAAGCCGAAATTCAATGTCAAATCACGTGAATCCGACTGCATATATGGCCGACCTCAATACACAAAAGTAATGTGACTGCTAGAAATCTTCATTTCCCGACAATTTATTCTTCAAAGACTGTATTTGATTACACACATGACTATCATTTTTTCAAAGAAAATGTGATTTTTATACGTTCAGAAATTTGAAATATGTCCGCTCGAAAAAAACTTGTAATTGTAGGTGATGGGACTTGTGGTAAAACCTGCCTTCTTATCGTATTCTCGAAAGATGAGTTTCCAGAAGTATATGTTCCCACTGTTTTTGAAAACTATGTTGCAGATATTGAAGTCGACGGTTAGTTAATTTATTCGGACACTTTCCAACTTATTTAGGGGTGCCCCTGTCGTTTTTGACCTGTCTTTGAGAAGCTAGATTTTTTGAACAAATGACTATCTACTTTTGCCACAGTTATCCGATTCTCACGAAAATATTACCATTCGATTGCAAATTCAAATTTCTTCCAAAGTTAGGGTTTGCAGTTTACGGAATTTGCAACCCAATTCAAAATATTTTAAAGCGTTTGGTTAGCTCAACATGCTTTCGAATTCCGAAATCTTGTTTTCTTCTATTTTATTATTTGAAATGTAAGCATATGTTCAAATTGGGAGCTTTCAAGAAGATCACATGATAGAGGTGACCAAACGTTTGGTTCAAAGGGAATGCGATGTTTTAATTTTCATACAACCCTTATTTTTTCATGCTGATTCCAACAATAAAGATTTCAAGATTTTTCTTCTTCGTTCACAGCGTATTTCCAGTTTTTACCGTAATCCGACCTGAAATGCGTAACTCTAGAACGCGATATCCTGGAGTAAAACTGTTTTAATTTTTGAAATCAGCGTAGTCATATTAGTCTTAGATAAAATTTCTATGAAAATTGGAAAAAGTTAAGAAAAACGACAGGGACACCCTTAAGGCTCGAACCCTTTAAGGGAAGTCAATGGGTGATTTCGGTTTAATATATTAAAAATATAAATAGGTAAACAAGTTGAATTGGCTTTATGGGATACTGCAGGCCAAGAAGATTATGATAGACTCCGACCATTATCATACCCAGATACAGATGTCATACTTATGTGCTTTTCTATTGACTCACCCGACTCCCTTACCAATATTCCAGGTTTGGTAAAACACTAATACCGAATGAGTCAGGACTGAATTCTTTTCAGAAAAATGGGTTCCAGAAGTTCGTCACTTTTGTCCAAAAGTACCCATAGTTTTGGTTGGCAACAAGAAAGATTTACGGTGAGTAGCCAAAACGTTTTCCTTCAAATATGTTCTGATACTTCTTTATTAGCAATGGTAAGGGTGACTGCATCAAAGAAGCTGAAGGAAAACAAATGGCTCAAAGAATAGGTTAGATATTGAACATTATTAACAGTCTATTAATCTGCGTTATATAGATTATATAATATAACCATACTAAAGCTTTAAAATATCAGGGCTTGGGTGTTTGGCGCCCTCTATATTGTATATTCGGAGAGGTGTCCTCCTCTTTCTCTCTTATAAGCACAAGGTTATGTTGAATGCTCCGCTCTCAATGGCGATGGAGTCAGAGGTAAGAGTGAATAACATCACCATAGCCTCAATCAATATTTTTAGAAGTTTTCGAGAAAGCGACCTTGTTAGCATTGAAAAAAACAAAAACGAAAAAAAACTCCGGCTGTGGACTGATATAAAAATTCTTTCGGATACCTCAAGCGGTACTCCTTATTAGTGACCATTTGTGAGTCATATCAATGAGTCACTCACCATGATAAACAATGCACAATTATGTTTTGTGCTTCAACCACCTCATCACTCCTCGTAACCTTTTTTGAAGAATCGTCAACGTTGTTCTTCATCTCTAGATCTTGATTTATCACGTGAAAGAGAGCCAAGTTCGTTTTATACTCAGAATCATAACAAAATCTTCAATTTTTCATCCCGTCTAGACTCAATGTAGGGTGATTTACCTTGGGGCTTTCACCCTATTTATCAACTTCAAAGGCCATGCCGCCACCCAGTGGCCAAACGATACGTTCCAATCCACTTCCCATTCTTCAACTGTTCAAAAATAAAATAGCGTTGAAGGCTTTACACTGTAATTTTGTAAATTCTCAAATACGAATCATAGAATGGGGATGAGTAATGAAGAAGGGGGGTCAATAGTTCACAAATATCGAATAATTGGAAAAGCTGGCGAGGGTACATTTTCTGAAGTCCTAAAAGCAGTTCATATTCATACCAAAAAATATGTCGCCATCAAGCGGATGAAACAGAAGTTTCAATCAGTTCAACAAGTGAATAATCTTCGTGAAGTGCAAGCTCTCAGACGCCTCAATCCTCATAGCCATATTATCGGCCTAAAAGAAATTATATTTGACCGACGTGTTGGATCACTTTCCTTGGTATGCGAACTCTCGGATATGAATTTATATGAGCTTATAAGGACACGGAGGTAAGACCATTTTGACTCACGATTCACATATGTATTCTCGATTTTAGTCGACCGATGCCCGAAATGAAAGTTCAACACTATATTTATCAGCTTTTCCAAGCTATCGATCATACGCATCGTGCTGGAATATACCATCGCGATATAAAACCAGAAAATATTTTGATTACGAAAGATACACTGAAAGTAGCTGACTTTGGCTCTTGTCGATCGGTGTATTCAAAGCAGCCACTGACAGGTTAAAAATTTTGAGGTTTTCTCGTATATATAAATTGAATTCTAGAATATATCAGCACAAGATGGTATAGGCCGCCTGAATGTCTATTAACCGAAGGCAGATATGGTTACAAAATGGACTTGTGGGCTGCTGGCTGTGTTATGTATGAGTTGGCCACCCTAAAACCTTTATTCCCCGGATCCAATGAGTTAGATCAGGTACAATTCAAATGTTATTCAGTGTAGATATTTTCATTTTATCCATTTTCGCTGACATTTATAAAAATTTTTTAGCTTTATCGAATACACGCTATACTTGGAACACCACCTGAAAGGGTGCTTAACAGATTTTATCAATATCGAAATCGTCAGATTCCGTGGGAATTTCCTGAGGTAAGATCAATCAACTTGCCATGTGTTGTCTAATAAAGCGTATATCTAGCGAACTGGCAGTGGCATTGAAAGAGGAATAGGTGCATTTATATCTAAAGCAGGAATAACATTGCTTTATAAATTACTAAAATATGATCCCGAAGACCGAATAACTGCTAGGCTTGCACTCAGATCAGAATGGTGTCAGGCTTATAAACTTCACAAGAAAGGACAAAAAGGTTAACAATAATTATCATCTAACCCTTGTTTATGGGATTCTTTTTAGAACTTCGTGAAGCATCGCGTGATTCTGGGGTGGATGTCAATACACCTGGTATTCCCGAGACACATTCGACACTTCCCAAAGACGAAAAATTCAAAATTGAAAATAAAAACACAATTCCAAAGTATAAATTCAACCAAAAGAAGCAAAATCTTCGAAAGCAGATCCAAAAGGTGAATTACAGACATCTTACGACGAAAAAACGATATATTTAGCAACCATTCAATAATTCTAAATTACCGGCGATTGAAACGAGGAAGCTTCCAAAGCTTGGGGATAACAGCCAACAAACAACCCATAAACAGTCAACAAATAAAAACAAGAATATGCAATTGGGTTTAAAACAATCAAAAAAGCCAATATTGCCAAAAATATCAAATTCTCCCAAAATGCAAAAACGCGGAAAAAGGTTTAATTGAGAAGGGACCAAAAACCGCTGGGATACAAAAAAAATAACTGATTTCGACCAAAACATTTGGTACAGTTCTAAATAGTTAAAACATAGTTATGCATAATTTTAGAATGCATAATTTTAGAACAGTTTTGATAATGGGTATCAAACTGGTCATTTTTCACATCGAAATTACTTTCAAAATCACATTTGAAACACATCAATAGTGATTGTTTCAGCAATCAATTTATAATTGGTAGAACTCTTGGACTAGCTACTAATTACAAATTGCATTCAAAATAAAATTATTTTGATACGTCCAAAATATTAGAATATCAAGCCTGTTGAAATAACAATTATTTTCAGTGACAGCATGGGACCAACAATTGGACCTCAGATAACGAAGCTGAAAGGCTCCCCGCCAAAGATTCCTTCATCGGAATTTAAAACAATCATTCCTTCGAAAAAGAAAAGGAATAGCCGAGTGACGAAAACGACCTCATGAGCTAATTCAAATTTTATTTTTATACTTATAATATCCTATATTTTTATATTTTTTTCTGCCCTTTCCACGTGACATTATTCCTCCTTCTTCATCACGTGACTAACAATCCAAAGTAGCGTCTTGTTAAAGTCAAGTTCAATTGTATCTTCATCAAAATCAGGCAGCATTTCGCGCCGGTCAGATCAAGATACAAAAATGAGATTCGTGCCATATCGATTGCCTCAAAAACCATAACTACAATATTATTATTCTTATTTTGTTTAGTCTGACAAAATGCAATCGAATATATCGGACACACGACGTCGTGTGAAAGGAAAGTGTTTCTAAAATAGGGGTCAAAATTCATATAATTCAACAGATAGTCGAGTCGAAGAAACTTTTCGGTGATCCAACTCAGTGACACCTTAAGACTTTAGACGAATCACATTAAAACTGGATATAGTACAAAACACAACAAAAGTTTATCAATTGAATGAAGATCGCCAATGGGATGATCGAGGAACGGGACATGTCCAAGTTCACATGGACACGTCAAATGATACTTGTTCCTTATTGGTTAAGTCCGAAACCGATCAATCTGTTCTTTTGGACTCGGAAATCAGAACCGACACAAACTATTCTAAACAGCAAGAAACACTTATAGTATGGAGTGAAGATAACTCTGACCTAGCGTTATCTTTCCAAGAGCGATCCGGATGCGAAGAGGTATAAATAACAACTTGAGTTTGAAATCAAGGACTGTTTTAGATTTGGGAACGAATCTGTCAGCAACAAGGACGAGACCCAGAAGCCGATAACACGATAAATACAAGCGAAGATGAGGATGACGAGGTTGAGCTTCCAAAGCCAAGTTTGCAAGCTTTAAATGATATCAAAGAATGTTTCACACAACAGGATTGTTTATACTGGTTCTTCGAGTTAATTTTATATTTTGAAGATACAATTTGTTGTAGAAGATCATGCGAGTCGGCTCAAAGGTCTTGCAGGAGTCAGCGTCCGACACCTTGAGAACTAATCTGAAGATAAAACGGATTTTAATTTATCACAGCTGTAATATTACTATCGATAACATCTATAAACAAGCTAAAGAACCGAATGTTGCGAAGAGAACGCCTCTCATCAGCTTTGAAAAATCAGCAATATATTCCCCAGCTATTAGATGTTTTTCAAAAAGCAGAAGATATTGAAGACGAGCCTGCTTTAAAATCACTTTATGAGATATTCAAAGCTATTTGGATGTTGAACCAAGGCGAAATTTATGAAATATTATTCAACCAAAAGTATATTTTTGTAAGTATATACTCAAATGAATCGTATATTATTTTTGATCTAGGACGTGGTGGGAGTGATGGAGTATGATCCGTCTCGAAAAACGAATCCTGTTAAACATCGAGAATTTCTGAGAAATAAGGCCTCATTCCGCGACGTGCTACCGATTACAGATAACAATCTCCGAGATAAAATCAATCAGACTTATCGCATGCAGGTAATGTTACTTTTCGATATTTTGAGCTTTAGATCTTTCACTTTAGTATGTGCAAGAGTCAGTTCTTCCCGCTCCATCAATGTTTGAACAAGACAACCTTTCGACATTGGCTTCATTCGTATTCTTTTCAAAAGTAGACATTGTAAAAATGATTTTAAAAGACCCCGAAACAATTGGTAAATGTCTTGTCGATTTGAAAAACCCCCAAACTCCAGCTAAACGACAAGCGGAACTGTGTGGCTTCCTCAAAGGTAATAGAAATACAAAATCTATAGAATCAAAATTATATCATTTAGAATTTTTCGTATATTCAACCAATTTACAACAGCCAGAAAAAGAAAACTTTCTAGAACTGCTCTTGCAAAAAGGAATATTGAATGCAATTGAAATTCTTCTACAATCTGGCTTCTCATCCATCAGAGCTCTGGGATCAGAACTTATTTGCCAAATAGTCGATTTGAATCAACAGCCTAGTATTGTGCGAGATCATATCATGAAGACAACGAATATGAGGGTATGCCTTTCGATAATAACTGTGATTCTGCGAACTAGAATTTTCTAAATCTAACCCATTGTTTTATAGGATCCTGCTCGTTTGGATTTAATGAGCCTACTTCTGAATGTAATGCTGAATGATCCAGATCCTGAGCTTGGTACAGCCATTCAATTGACCAATACAATCAGGACACTTTTGGATCCCGAAAATATGTTACGCTCTTCTACAGAAAAGGACGGTATTTGATATAAATACTTGGAGTAAAAAGTCGGCGTTAACACCGCTCTTTTATTTCTTATCTAATCCCTTTCAAGGCTGAATTTTTAGGTTTCTTTTATCGTGATGGGGTTATCAAACTCACAAACTTTCTTCAAAATGCAACAACGGATACTCAAATAAAAACTGATGATTATCGCACAGCTCATACGTACGTCTTGATTTTCACATTTTTTTTGTTTCAATTTTGACGCTTTTTTAGCCTCGTAATTGTGTTGGAGCTGTTCATGTTTATGGTTGAGCATCATACGTATCACATAAAAAATTATATCTTGCATCGAAATGCCCTCAAACGAGCACTTTTATTGATTCATTCGAAGCATACATCCCTTTCGCTTTCATCCCTTCGGTTGCTTCGAAAAATCATTGGGAAGACAGATGAATCGTATAATAATGTGATAGTAAAGGTAAATATATTGAAACTTGAATGTACCTTACAATATTTTAAGCGTGATCTCCTTGCTGAACTGGTTGAAGCTCTATTCAAAAATGGCCGAAGATATAATCTTCTGAATAGTGCTATTCTTGAATGTTTCAAATATATCAAAGACGAGAATATAAAGACACTAATAAACTATGTCATGGAAAATTATTGGAACAAGCTTAAACTTATCAAATATACAAATCTATTCGACCAAATGAAAGAAAAATATGACACCAACACAGCTGAACAGGTTTGAAAGCGAACGACCCATTCTCAATGTTGATAATAAATTAAGAATCGACGTGAAAGTGGCACTAATGGTACACCTGGAATGGGTTGGAGGTTTCGGAATGACCCCCGCCAGGTAACATAATTTTCAAGAAGTACATATTTGACTTATTTTTATAGCTCGAGGAGGACGAGCGGGAGTGGTTCAGTGACGAAGAAGACAAATCTGAAACTAAGAAGAGCCTCGTCGACTACGAGAATTCAGATTCGGAGTCCGAGACCGAAAAGGAACAAAAAGTAACTGTAACAGCGACGGAAGAAGTACCAACCAATGAAAATGCTTCCACAAACGAAACCGTCAGTGGGGGAGATGCAGCTATTTCTGAAGTTGAGAAAAGTGATGATAATAATGATGCAACCACACCAACATTGGGTGAGAAAAGGGAACCGATTGAAGATGGAAACGAAGAAAATCCTAAAAGGCTGAAGATTACTACAGAGGTGATAAAACTAGATTGAGACTAATACTCTCATTACGAAAACTCACGAGGGATACTTTTTGACTTCTGTTGACGATTTCAACTTACAGTTTTAAAATAACCGTCCACTTCCGTTTGAAGTCGGAACCGGAAGTCTAAAAATTGACAATGCAAAAGCTGAGGATTAACTGTATATCAGGTTTGGAAATTACGATCGCACGATTTTTTCTTCGTGCTAATTTTTCGTGGTACGATTTTTCTTCGAAAATTTTCAATTACAAAAGAAGCAATTTCTGGTTGCTAAAAACCTGTGAATTTGACAGTTTCATTTTTTTGGAATACATTTTGAATTTCCTGAAGGCCAAAAAGCCGTTTTGGAATATTTCAAGCGAAATTCGATCATTTTATGTTCGCACGATTTTATAATTTAGCACGATCGTGCACGATTGAAAAAGTGATGGTGCACTAAAATCGCGCACGAATCACGATCAGATTTTTAGCACGATTTCCAACCCTGTATACAGTGTATACATCCTTCCAATTGCTGTGCGTATTGATTCACGGGTCTAGGAGTTAAAGCTAAAGGCTTTAGCCTAAAGCGACTGAAACAGCGACAGCCAATTTGGTCAGGCACGAAATCGTGCACGATCGCACGACATGAGTTTTGTCGTGATTTCGAACCCTGGAATAAACTGCATCGTAATATATTTTCAAGGAATCTGAAAAGACGGAAGCAGAGACTGAATCGACGGCTGCTCCACCAACAACTGATTCAATCTCTCCATCTGCTCTACCCACGAATGAACCAACCAGCAATCAACCAGCGTAGACGTCACCATTTTAAGATAATTCTGCCCTTTTTTGTTTTTACTGTTTCGCCGAAAAAAGATAATCCCTCGCCGATTATTGTAAATATCGCCGATTATAGGCTGAATTAGATTAATTTCCTTCATATCGGACAAGGACACCGTTACGATCCAGTACGGTATTTAATTGTCCACGGCGGACTGGTACGATCCGTAGCTACCCTTGATAACTTCGTAAAATAAGAATACTGCCCATTTGCCTTTCGTCATTAATATATATATATTTAATTTAATTATTTTAGACTCTAGATGGGCGATCTGTCGGACGGATCCGAAGATGGTCTTTCTATTTCGCCCCATGACTCAGGTAAGAACATTGTCTATGACAAAAAACATGTCTGCCATAAATTATTGCCCATAATATAAATTTTTAGATTTATCGGAAGAATTTTCAAGTAGTGCAGATGATGATGAGTCATCCGAAGGCGAATCTTCAATACTATCTGAAGATATATCAGATGAATCGAGTTCAGAATCCGAGGATATCGAATTACAACTCGGTGCACTTGAACATGAAAGACAAAAAATCTTGAAAAAACTGAAGAAATTCGAATTGGAGAAAAAAAGACGAAAATTAAAGAAGAAGTTGAAACGAGAAAAGCGACGGAAGAAGAAGAAATTGAAAAAGGTATTTGGGTGATTACTGACATAGAAGTCTAGTCTTCAAGACACAAATTAAAGGCAAAGGAAAGACTGAAGAAAAAGAAATTGAAGAAAAAGGCAAAATCAATTTCAAGTTCGTCTTCAAGCTCATCATCCTCAAGCTCCAGTGATACCGAAGAAGATGATAAAAAAAAGAAAAAACGGAGACGAAGGAGAAAAACTTCAGAGAGAAAACAAAAAAAGTCGGAAAAAGAATTGAAATTAGATAAAAGTCGTTCAAAAAGTCGAAATAGTGAAAAACATAAAAAAGAAATAGACTCTAAAAAAACTGGTCGAAGTGATCCCGACGCCAATGTCACGTCAAACTCGAAAATCTCGTCTCGCCAGAGCTCTATTGCCTCAAGTTCAAAATCGAACATGGCTCGTTTGGAGAGACGATCACGCTCAAAATCAGCGAGTCCGACTCAACCAGAAAAATCTGAATCGATTACTGAAAAACTTTCAACCTCAAAACTTTCGAAGAAACCAATGACCTCAAATTCGCCTATTGAAATTCTAGAGTCAGGTAAGTTGCTTTATGTCGATTCTAATCCTAAACGTTTTTAGAGTCTGAGTCATCACCTGACGAGGCTACTCCTTTGAATCCATCTTTACGCTCACGACTCGGGCCAACAAAGTCAAACGCTATTTTTATTGAAGAGATGGAGCGTAGAATGAGTCCTATTGAAAAATTTCATCAAGAACGATCTGATCAAGATATTACTGGGCGTGTAATACATGGACGAAAAATAATGGTCAAAACCCGAGTCAGAACGAGTCCGTTAGTTATAATTTCGTCCGGCCAAAACAGTCCCTCTACGAATCCAAACTCGCCTCAACCAATGAGTAATCCGAATAACGTCTCTCCAAACAATCCCGACCGTCTACAGGGAGGACGACCACCGTTATCAGACCGCCTCGGAACTACACTTTCTGATAGATTTAGTGATTCCAATCGTCGAGAGGACAGGTTTGAATTTGAGCTCAAAGTACACTGTAAAAATTATAATTCTATGTTTAGGAAATTGAAATTGCTCAACCCATATCTTCGAAAAGCAAAGTTCTTTCTAGTCCGATCAATTTTTGAAGAAAATATTGAAATCGCTCAAGACAAAAGTGTCTGGGCCACTCTTCCTCACAACGAAAAAAAGTTCAACCATGCTTTTTCGGTAAGAATGTTTTATGTTTTGTCAGAAATGACTTCATGTTATCGTTTTTGTAATCCTCGCATTCAGACTGTCGAAAATGTATTTCTGTTTTTCGTTGTGAATCAGACATATGAATTTCGTGGATTTGCAAGAATGAAAGAACCCGGTAAGCGGAACACACAAGAAATACGTTGGATGGTACCTGATAAAATGAAGGCAGAGGGAAGATCATTTGGAGATGTTATCAAGGTATATTATCACTAGAAATCTTTTAACTAAATTTTCAAATTAGAAATGGCCGTATCTTAATAGGGGAATGGAGGTATGTAGTTTGTGAATCGGGTGTTTAAAGATGGTAGGTCAGCGTGTGATTATTTTGTTTTTCAATTTTGTTCTTTGCGTTGACCCACTTACTTATATGGTGATGATTGATTAGATGGATACACCTCTAGTCTTATTTTTCTTAATTCTTTTTGATATCATCCAATTATTTTTAGGTGGACTGGTTAAGCCATCAAAATTTACCATTTGACAAAGTACGCGACTTACGAAATCAATTAAATAAAAATAATCCAGTTTGGACGGGACGGGACGGACAAGAGATTGATCCCGATTCTGGACGTGACCTCTTGCTGAGCTTCAATATTATAAAAGATATCTCAGAAATAAGACTGAAAAATATAATAAGCATATCAAAGCAGTTAAAAACCGACTATCTTAACAAGTAAGTAATCTGTCTATTAGATAGTTTTATTTATAGTGTTTTTAAGGGCTAACGACAAGCGAGAATTGAATCGGAAACGAATGCAGAATTCAACAATAAATCAAGGTGGAAAACGCGCTCGCCCAAATTTGGATTAAAATGACCTGGTCCGAGCTTTGAATTGCCAGACAAGGAATCCATATCTTCATTGCCCATTTCTTTCTACTTATCAGAGCTCTATTGACAATACCGTCCGCACTGTTTATATTGGACCGTCTAACTAGCCATTACTTAAGTGCAATTTTACTTAGAACATTGACATCCAAGGTACCTATCAAAACTTATTGTTTTATTCATCTTCAGAGGCAATATCGGACATGGCACGGACACGAGCACAAGCTACTCCGCGAAGATCACCTCGGATAAAAAGAATTCAAAATCAGAGACTTGCTTATTGTAAGTACCATTGTAAATATATCTGATTTTATAATTATATCTCAGCACGATCAGCAGCGGACAGAAATGGTAATGTGTCAAACAGAGAAACAAACAGTAGAAATAGACGCAGTAGACGACTTATTGACTCTTCTCGCGGAGATCCCAGTCTCGGTGTGTTAAATCCAATCCATCGTAGGCCTACAGCGGCAGAAAGATTAGCCTCAAGGCTAGACTTATCAAGAGAATTTTACAGAGGACTAGTTGATCGACATCAAATTGGGGCGGACGGCTCAAATAATTATGGAGTTTCACAAAGACAAATGTAATATCAATTCTACTATCTTGATAAATTGAAATGCGTAAAAGGATCGAACATTTTTTTAGAACAAACGATGCGGGAACAAATGTCACGATAAGTCAGCTTCAAACAGCAAATGTGATTGATCAACGTGAAGAGACCGATGATGAATTTCGTCTTGATCGCACTCCTCGACCGATCCGTTCTAATCGACGGTCAGCGATACCTCAACGAATGTCTCTAGGCGCACATCATCCTAATATTACGAATCAACCACCACTAGAGCAAAGTTGGCCAAATGATGAAGTTCGCTCAGATCCCAGTCAATTTCCATTTTTATCGCGAAATATTCGTCCACGGCCAACAGTTTCAAATGGTGGTGCACGGACCGTTGGTGCCATCCGGACCGCTTTACCTAGACCATCGCTTGGCAGAATTCAAAGCATTGCAATCAATAATGATGGCATAGCTACTGGCATAAGACATCAGGTGGCCAATCAGAACCATGGGGCATTCGTTTTCCGTGATCCATTACGGCCTGCTGGGTCGTTGTCTTTCCATATTCACCCCACCACAGTAGATCTCTCAACCCCATCCAGTGCAGCAAGTAACGCCGATCCTAGGATTCAGTTTGATGCTGATGAATTGCAACGACTTTTTTGGAGAGATATATTCTCCCTTGATATACTCAATTTAGAATCGCGATCATTGGGGTAAGATCGAACATATTCATTTAATACATTCAAATTCAAATTAATTTATAGAATGACTGCCGAACAAATAAATTCAATTCAAACAAAAGCTTTCAAGTCAACGCGGTCATCAAGACACGAATCGTGTCATGTGTGCCTTCTTGACTTTGAAAATAATGAATTGGTAAGTTGTTTTATTATACCTACTGTGATACCTAAGCTGAGTATCTAGAACTAAAATACTATTTAGCTCAAACGGTTACCAAAATGTGGCCACGAATTTCACGTTGATTGCCTCAAACCTTGGCTCGAAAAACATACAACTTGTCCAGGTAAATGTTGTATCTTTGAATTAAAATTAAGATAAATATTTAGTGTGTCGCGAAACAGTATTGAAGAACTGAATTTTGGTGCCCTTTCTGTTACTAAAAATGTAATTCCCATCTTGCTACTGTGTAATTCGCCTCTTCTAATTTATTATATATTTTTCCGTAATATTAGAAAACATGGCTCTTTTGGTGGGCTCGATCGGAATTTTCAATGTCCATGTCGAAGTTCGACAACGCCCTGAGTCCGTTGAGCCCTGACATTTTGTTTGATATAAACTTTTCGCTGTAAGACTTCTTCATCAAATTGCCCAGGCGACCATTATAATTTTCTGTTTTGTTGCCGCCAGGTTGGGTCGGCCTGGGTGATTGCATTTTTCCAAAATTCACAACCCCATTTATTTGTGAATTTCTGCTCCATTTTGTTACTCGTTTCCAAATTCAATTTAAAGTCATGTTTTTGGAAGTGGGATTGAAACACCGATTGACATCGGTTTCTGTTGACCAAAGCACGACCAAATGTGCATATAAGACCCTTTGAGTCACGTGACTAAATCACGATGACTTGATTTTGTAAAGGCAATGCCCAAAAGTAAGATCAAAATTACGTTTCAAAGTTGGTTGGGATATGAACGATTTACAGACGTAGATAATATTCTTCTCGTCATAATCGTTTGACAACCTGAACCGTTACTTTAGCGATATCATCTGGTGGCAATAATGTCCTTCTGCACTTTGAATTCGAGGCACTCTTCATACTGTATAGTTCGAACATTCTCAAACACGTCACATTTGTACAAAATAAAATTCAATCAACAGATTCATTGTCATTTAATTATCAAGCACAAGATTCAAAATTGCACTATTTTCGAATGATGAATGTTATTCATTTGGACGGACTTTACAGCTGTAGTGAGATATCGTTATTTTATGTCAGCAGCTGATTCATTTATTATTCATAGAATACACCGAGATGATTTAAGACTTAAATTTTAAGTTATTTAAATTGAGAATGGTTAAGACGAATTGATGGCAGTTAGCAGAGAAATCGACGAAACTACAGGTTAGCGCGGTGAATTAGGGTCGGTAGAGAATCTCTTCTAGAGATAGTAGGAACCAATCGAATCAATTAAATTCATTCAAACAAAAGTTGTACAAATATGAACAGCGAACGCTTCCGAGAAAGTCCTAAACAATAACTTTGACTTCTGCTTACATGTATGTCGAAAGAGAATATCGGTTATTTAAATATGATTTATTTACACAGCAAAATCCACCATTTATTGCTCACCATCAACACGATTGGTGAATGACAGAGAGTACGTCGAAATGTTAAATTTTATTAGAGTAGAAATAAATAGACTGTGTGTAAGCCGTTAAAACGCTTTAAGACAGCTTTATCATTTTTGAAGAGTTGTTATGGTCCTTTCATGGCAATTTTTTATTAATTTAATCTTGGTTGATACCGGATATAAACTAGTCTTAAGAAAGTCCTAAAATAGTCTTATTAAGCCTTTAGAAAGAAATCAATTATATCTAGTGGTGGAAATACTTCATTTCATTTACATGGGGGAGAGCTGGAACTTCTGTGGGTCGTCGTGGGTCGAATGATTTGATGACGTTTTATGGTCAGCTGTTTGATCAGCTGATCATGCTGATAAGATTTTGGATTTAGTTTTATTGAATTTGCCATCGCCTAAATACTTTACTCAGCAAGTTTCAGCCGTCAAACATTAACAATTACGAAATTACATTTTTAACAGACGAAGTATTTCCACCCCTAATTATATCATAAAAAAAGTCCTCTTAATATGTGTTAGTGTGACAAAAGTTGAAAATAATTACAAAATATCATTTCAGTTTTAAAAGACATGGTCGAAAATGATGGTGTACATGACGGTTTGACAGAAGAAAATGTAAATAATCTTACATGCTATAGAAAAAATGAACAATCAATTTGTGGATGGACATGGGAGGTACTCGTCCGTATTGTTCTAGCGATCGTTTTTGGCTTATCAGCGTTATTAATTGAACCGTTTTTACGTTGGGTTGAAGGTGAGAGAGACATGTTTTTTTTTGTCTTTAGCATATATTCAAGTGCGTGACTGGCCAAATTATAATTATCCACATGCTGAGCCAGAGACAATACATCCTATGGTCGTTTTTGGACTTATCATTTTGTTGCCACTTATTCTTCTGATATGTGTAACTTTGTTTGCACGCCCTTATGCATGGGGTCCAAAATATGCAACTCCGAACATGATGAAGAAACGTATTGGTGCAGAATGGATGCTGGTTGTATTAGCTGTCTCGATGGCATACTTGGTAAATGGTGTCATTACTGACGTCACAAAAAATCTATATGGGCACGGTTATTGTTTTTACTGGAGATTTAAATGATTTATTTTTGACCATGCAGCATGCTCTGGATGGCTTATAAGTAGCGTGCCCGGCGTAGCCGGGGATGGGTCACGTGACCTATGTCATATTGTAGGGCCTTCCCATAGAATATTTGGAGTGAAATATGAGGCCACCATCTAGTC